>SNQJ01S0245654.1:0-11462 GCA_010110895.2 Picea sitchensis | reverse complement strand
CCCTGCTTTGTTGATATCAGTGTAGAGATTGCATGTATTACGGGGATCACTCAGAGGTATACCCACAATGATGAGTGGAAGCCTTTTGAGTTGATTTCGGGCTAGATACCTTGCCCTTGCGTGTGGATCGAACTGTCAACTATCCCCCCAGGCTTTATTTTTGTTGGTGGTAACCTTAGTGGCCTATCTTTCTAGGTTCTTACATGAGGTGACTGTGAAGGGGAAAGTATTCACGGTACCTGGAATTGACGTTGACCAAACTCACTCGGGCTCCTTGGAGGGTATACCCACGATTATGTGTGAGATCTTGCACCAGGGTGTAAGTCCGTTAAGCAGGTCGTCAGCATAACTTTTCCACCCTAGCCCAGCCCCTTCTCATCTCGTTGTTGCGACGTTGTATTTCATCACCAACTAGTGACTTCAAAATTAGAAGGTCTTGTTTGCTTGGTGTTGCTTCCTAGATTTTGTTTACTAGCACGTGTTCATAGATGATTTTAGGGGCTAAATTTCGCTCATGGGCTAATTTTCCATGGTTTTTCCAAAAAAAAGATTCGCTATTTTAAAAATGATTCGCCCAAATTCTATAGGATAAAATTATTTTACTTTAAAAATCGCCAAAATTTTATAAAACTATATAAAATCCTTAGAAATTTGAATATTTTTACAAAAATATCGCCAAACATTTATAGTTGGCATATGAAGGATTAGTAATATTCGCTAAGGTTTGTACATTTTAAAATAAATTTCCATCCTTAAAATCATCCCTGCACGTGTTCTTTGTTTACCAAAGTTGACCATACAATTTTCTTCGTGAAGTTTGTCACTCATTTATAATAGCTCCTCCATGTCATTCACGTAGAATGCAGGGTTTATCTCCAGAGCATCTGGAAGGTTCTCAACCCTTTCCTACAAGTACACCTGAGGGATGTCCTCGGCAAAGTGAAGTCACAATCATTACCACGCCACAAGTGGAATGAACTGACTCTCTAGAACATTTTCGAATTACAAATACTCGAGAGGACTTTCGACTTCACTCTGATTCTGAGAGAACATTTATGCGACTGAATTCTTCCGGAGACTTAGTTTCTACATCTTTTGGATCACCAGTTGGACCCTTTCTAGGCATAGAAGGCTAAGATATTTTTTGGTCTACAGGCATTTTCTGACGAGACCTTTTTGGTCCAGGTTCACCTGTGATTTCCGAGATTAACCCACCTATGATTTATGAAATCTCTAGCCCAAATATAGTACCGTTTACCACAGCCTATCACTTTATCGTCCCTGCCGAAATGGCTCATCTCACAGATACTACGAGTGTTCCAACCTAGTTTACCGCGGTTAGTCTTGCTCCCATCAACACACCGCGAACGCCCAATGTCACTTCGACACTACCACCTAGATACCGTGCATTGAATGCTTCCATTCACACTCCTACGCAAATCCCATCTGGATCTCCTGGTGGTCCTTCTTCTTCTGGGCACTCTTTTCCCAATTTTATTCCAACACTCCCTCAATTTCCTTTTGGAGGACCTTCTTCGTCTTCTATTGGCAGTTTTTATCCTAGTGGCTCTATTCCGTCATTCACACCAAATTACGAGATTCCTGTTGGTGGATAATTTCACCAAGGTGGTATGACTCAACCCCCTCTCAGCGGACAAATTCCTTTTGGAACGCAAATCAATTGGAACACAACCCCCAATTGGAACATTGCCCCCAATTGGAACACCACCTTCAATGGGAGGACCAACCCCACCTTATGGGAAAACATACCTCCATCCTTGGCCCAGTATTGGAATTAGTTGATACAACATCCTCCTCAATCGACTGGGGGGCAGTAGTTTCCACCTGCCTTTGTAATACCCCCTAGTGTGGTCCAACCATATCCAGGTTCGTTCAATCCCATTTGGGGGGCGAATGCTCAAACTCAAGTCCCTGTTCCAGGGTATAATCCTATGAGCTACTATCCTCTCCAACCACCACCGAATCTGCTTGGGTCTTCACATTATATGTAGACTGCTTATGGTCCTACTGGTTTGTCGACGGGGCTTCCTCCCCAAAGCCACCGGTACCCGCAGGTGAATTGACAGTTACCCTTCATAGCCACTTTCGACCTTCCGGACTTGTCAAGGATTTTAAATGATCCGATTCGTCACTCTCCCCGATGGCCTGCTATCCCAACCAAGCTTCCATCAGACATTCCTAAATTCGATGGAAAAGCGGGAGAGGACCCAAACAATCACGTTATGAATTTTCACCTATGGTGTTCATCCAACTCGTTGATGGATGACTATATTCGTTTATGTCTTTTTCAACGAACTCTCACAGGTTCTGCTACGAAGTGGTATATCGAATTGCCACGAGGTTTCTTCTCTGACTTCAACACCCTAGCTATGGATTTCCTCACACACTACCAGTTACCGATTCGTTATGACACGGGGACCGATATTTTGACTTCTTTCAAACACAACAAGGACACTCATATATCCGATCACATTCATGAGTGGCAACGACGACGACGTCTTATTAAACTCGAACTCCCCGATCATTTGTTGGCAGAATGGTTCACCAAATCGTTTGTGAATGACATCGGTCATGAAATTTCGATGGGTGGAGTGGTCACAAAAGAGCAGGCTATAAGTCGTGCTCAATATCTTGACCTTGTTTACTCGCAAATAGGTACCCTTTACGATTTACTACCTGACTTACCTCGTCCTTCCACTTCCACAACTTCAACTACTCCAGCTGCCTCGCATGCAGTTGACGGTGTGATTGGCACTTTCCAGGCCCAACCACACTTTGCCTCAAGAACAAACCCCAAACCTACTTCTTCTAATGTTCAAAATGCTCCATCTCCTACCCCTCCCGCCGGCAAGAATTCTGAGGTAAATGCAGTCCAATCTACCCCAGTCGGTAAAAACAAATCTAAAAAGGGGAGAGGTAAGAATAAGGAGGGAAAAAATAATTCTCAAGCAGAGAAAACCAAAACTTCCCCTGTTGACGATCGGGATAAGCGCAAACCTCGATACCCTTGTCTTATCTGTGGTGATGATCACTACACGAAGGATTGTCCATGATGCACCGAGGTCACTAAGTTCCTTCAAGGAGCTCCAAAACCACCTGCTCCGACCATTTTTTCCCAACCCTTCCCTTCTCAACAACAGGCTCAGTTGGTCATTCACGACCAACCCTCCTCTTCCACTACATCCTATGTTTTGATGTGTACTGGCGATTCTAAGTAGAGCAACATTGCACTCACTACTCGAGCCAAAGATTATTCTCCCTCTAAAGAGAAGGTTGATGATCTACCGCCTTCCTCGGCACAACCCTCTCCCGCGACTCCACCTACCAACGGTCCTCTTCATCTCGAACGACCGAGCCTCGACACAGTTCTACGACCCCCCCCAAAGGGTGTCGTTCAAAAATCGGCTTTCAATACTCATGCTCGTGCAGCCCAGAACTACAACATTGTTGAAGATCTGGTCCAGACACCTTCTGTGATGTCATCCCTCGAAGTCCTTCAAACTTGTCCCGCACAATGGAAGGCACTGTTGAAAGCTATCGGTGGAATCGATCCGATGGATATGAATTTAATAATCTTTGACTTGGAAGATCACATTCCAAGGATACCACCTCAACTTGTGTTCCAGATCCAAGTGATTGTCTCTGACAAAAACATTTGCCGAACCATTATCGATGAGGGTGCCTTGACATGTGTTATGTCTCTTGCTTGCTGGAAAGCCATTGGCTCTCCTTCTTTGAATGAATCCCATAACACTCTTAAAGCCTTCAATGGCTCCGGTTTTAAGCCCTACAGTTTTCTTCCTTCGCTGCCCATCACGTTAGAAGGCAAAACAGTCCAAGTCGAAGTGGAAGTCTTTGATTCTCCCCTTGATTACAATCTTCTGCTTGGCTGCAACTGGATCGATTCCATGTGCACAGTTGTGTCGAACCTTTTCCATGTGGTACGTTTCCCACATCAAGGTAAGTTTGTTACCGTCGACCAACTAGCCTTCTTTAATTCTGATACTCGTACTAGCAATGTACCGTTCATCGCTAAAACCCCACCGGGTTATGAGAACATCGGTGTAGGTCTTCTAAAATATTCTTCGTTAATGGGCACTTTCCCCATTCCACTGCTCGATGTTCCACGCCTGTCTGTTGTTTCAATCAACATGATCTCCACTTCACCTCACGAACTTCCTACGTCTCACGACCCCTAGCTAGTACCTGACCCTGGAGATCATCTTCGTTTCGGCGACGAAATGCCATTAAGTCCAGTTGAATCCGCCTATCAGGGCATTCAATCGGCAATGCCTTCTACCCCTTCTCTTGGTGATTTGTCTCCCGATCCTTTCCATGTCATTTTTCCCACAGATGAGATGATCATGTCTGTCATGGAGGACACCCCTTGGGACGATGGGCATCATCATTCCATCCTCTTTTTGGAGCAACATAATCTTGAGAACTACCAACGGATTTCGACCCCATCGACCATTGTCATCATCTCGACCGTTCCCGAGTCTACACACGATGTGTTTTCCGAAGGGAACTTAAGCAATATCTCGCCCACTATTCCCCTTGACATATCCATCAAACCTGGGATTGTCGAAAATGTTCATATCAGAGCTTCATGTTCCTCTGACGAAGTCATCACCTACACGTCCCTTTTCAAAGAGTTTCGTGACATCTTCGCATGGAGCTATGAGGAAATGTCGAGTATCGACCCTTAGATTGTGATACATGAGATAAAGACATACCCCGATGCTAAACCCGTCCAACAACGCCTTCGTCCAGTTCACCCACGTAAAGTGGCTGCTATAAAGCTCGAAGTCGAAATTTTTTTGAAAGCCGACTTTATTTATCCGGTGGCTCTCACAGACTGGGTTTCCAATCTTGTCCCGATTGAAAAGACACAAGGCACCATTCGTGTATGCGTTGATTATAGGGATATCAACAAAGCTTGTCCAAAAGACAACTTTCCTACCCCCTTCGTCAATCAGATTGTCGATGACTGTGCCGGAAGTGAAATCTTCTCTCTCATGGATGGTTTCTCCGGATATAATCAAATCAACATTGTTCCCGAGGATCAACATAAAACCGCTTTTATTTGTCCTTGGGGTACTTTTGCCTATCAAAAACTTCCTTTCGGTCTCAAGAACGCTGGCGCAACTTTTCAACGCGCTATGTCTTATGCTTTCCATGATATCAAGCACATCGTTCAACCATATTTGGGCGATTTACCCGCTCACTCAATGCACCAAGTTGATCACCCAAAAGACCTCCGAGCCATTTTCATCCGCTGTCGGTTCTACCGTATACATTTAAATCCTCATAAGTGCATTTTCTGTGTGGAATCCGGCCGACTTCTAGGTTTTATAGTTTCGTGTCAAGGGATCCGGGTGGATCCTTTAAAGGTTGAGGCGATCCTTAATCTCCCTCCTCCTTCTACACTTCGCCAGTTACAAAGTTTGCAGGGGAAAGCAAACTTTCTTCATCATTTTATCCCAAATTATGCCGAGATAACTCATGGATTTACGCGGATCCTAAAAAAGGATTCATAGTTTGTCTGGGATACCATTGCCAACAATGCTTTCGAGGCTTTGAAATTATCCCTAACGCGTGCTCCGCTTCTCTTTCCCCCTGATTACAGTCATGATTGTTTCCTTTATCTTTGTGCCTCAGATTATACCATTGGTATGGTTCTTGTCCAAGAGGATGATGCTAACGACGAACATGTTATTTACTACTTGAGTCGAAGTCTAACACCTACTGAAATCAAGTATTTACATGTCAAAAAACTGGCCTTGGCTACTGTTCAAGCCGTCCAACACTTCCGGCATTATATCCTCTCGCGCAAGACTACAGTGATTTCTCACTGCAACCCTATGCAACACATTCTTACCCGTCAATTTCTAGGGGGAAAATACTCCAAATGGATTGTGATTCTCCAGGAGTTTGACTTGGAATTCGAACGCACCAAGTCCAAGAAGTCCTTAGTTTTTTCTGAGTTGATATGCGACTTTCCCCATTCTGCAATGGAAAATGTAGCAGCTGATTCATTACCCGATGAATCTCTTTTCCTTATTAGCACAGATGATCTTTGGTATGGTGATATCATTATATATCTCCAAACCCAGACTTTCCCACCAACTTTGTCTAGTACTGACTGACGTCGCATACGCTATCAAGCTCGTCAATATATTATCCTTGGGGGATTGACTCTGTTTTTCGACGTTGCCTAACGTTTGACGAAGCCGAGAAAGCTCTGAATGACTGCCATTCTGGAGCCTATGGTGGTCATATGTCTGGGTATGCTACTGCCCAGAAGATATTACGAGCAGGGTATTTTTGGCCTTCATTATTTAACAACTACATAATCACCGTTCAAAAATGCCATGCTTGTCAGACCTATAATCAGAAAATGCGGTCACATCCTGCTCCTATTCACCCTGTGGTCTCAGTTTGTCCCTTTGCGAAATGGGGCATCGATTTCATGACCTGTCACCCTCACTCAGCCGGGGGGCATGGTTACATTATTGTAGTCGTCGATTACTTTACGAAATGGGCCGAGGCGATGCCGACATTTGAAAACACTAGAAAGACCACATCATTATTCATTTTTAATCACATCATAGCTCGTTTTGGTGTTCCCCAAGCTATCATCACTGATCACGGTAGCCACTTCCGAAACTTCATGATGTCTGAACTTACTGAAAAGTTGGGTCTTCGCCATGATAACTCAACGCCCTATTACCCACAAGCCAACGGCTAGGTCGAAGCAATTAACAAAGTTCTCATAACTATCCTCCGACGAATGATAGGGATTCACAAAACAAGTTGGCACACAATGTTGTTTTCGACATTGTGGGATTACCGGACATCCGTTAAATCTGCTACTGGGTTTACACCTTTCCGATTAGTCTATGGTTTGGAAGCTATTCTCCCGATAGAATGCGAGATACCCTCTTTAAAACTAGTTGTTGAACTCTTACCAAACACTTCTGCTAAGGAAGAACGTCTATTGTATCTTATGCGATTAGACAAAACTCGACGCGATGCTACCCTAGTTATAGAAGCTCAAAAGAAATGTGTCAAGGCCCAATACGACAAACATGTCAAGCCTCGTGTTTTCTCCGAAGGATATCTCGTTCTCCTCTATGATCAAGATCGAGATATGCTAGGAGCTGGAAAATTCAAATCCATGTGGCGAGGTCCTTATATTGTTCGACGAGTTTTGGAAAAAGGAGCTTATGAGTTAGTAGATTACGATGGTATCCCTTTGAGTGAACCCAGGAATGGGTTGTACTTGAAGAAGTACTATGCATAAAAACATCTATGCACGAGTACTTGTATTTTTATTTGTATCATACTTCTTGTGTGTTACTATAGCTTGCTTTTGTCGTTATCTGGTCTCTGCCTTTATGTGACGTTGTGCTTGATTTCCAGATGTCGGATTCTTCGCTACCCTATATTGTCTTCGATGATGGCGCTAGCCGTAGTACTCAGAACCTTGCTTCCGCTGCATGGGAAATTTACGCCCCTACAAATGAACTTGTCTCCTTACGAGGTGTGTGCCTCGGCCGTGCGACCAACAACATTGCATATTATAGCGCCGTTATTGAATTATTGGTTGATGCTATCTTTCTTGGAATCCGTCATTTGGTTGTGCGACTCGATTTGCAGCTTGTAGTACTACAGTTAAGTAATTTCTATATTATTCGAAGTCCTACTTTGTTACGGGTGTATTTGCGAATTCGCCTCTTGGAACGTTATTTTGATTGCATTGCATATCAACATATTCCTAGATGTCTAAATACATTAACAGATGCATTGGCTAATTATGTATTAGATAGACATTTGGATCATTTATAATTCAATCACATCAATTTTCACACAATACATGATAAACCGGTAGAAGTCGTCTGTATATATAACGATCAAAAGAGTTTTTTACAAAAAGTTTTGTTCGAAGACCAAAATGTCAAAATCTGAAGCTCATGGCTTCTACAAAGTGACGTCATGGATGACGTTCATGGTAACACACGACTACCCGGGAAACTCTACGGAGCAGTCAACTCATGGACTCTGACACTCCTACTGTATGACGCTGATCGCGTCGTGGAACCTCTCCAAGAGGCATGTCTGGAATATTTGTTGTCAAGCCCTCTAGGTTTTGTTCCACTACTTGATAATTCTCAGCGTATTGTGGTGCTGGCGCTACCTCTCCTCGTTGCTGAATGGGAGAAGTACTAGGAGGTCGGTAAGGTCCAACATCTGTGTCATCAAAAAATGAATTTTGTATTTAGTCTTTGGACGAACATATAAAACAAAAAAACATTTGAATATGATAAAATTCACAAAAATATTTAAAAAGAAAAAAATTGTGTACTTCTTACCAAGTTCCCCCCACTGAGCATCCTCTGGTAGTACTAAGTATGGATCTCCTCAGAAATCCAATCCAGCATAAGCATAGTTGTCGACCATCAACATCTGTGGTTGAAGCCAGTCAAAGAAGGTATCATCATACTTGATGATTGGTCCAGATACGTGCCGGGCCATGAGCCGACACCATCTCGGCATTCTTGGATCCCTAGGAGCCGGTAAATTCCACTCAACCTGCAGTCTCAGTAATGGAACCCTCTCAAGGAAGAAGGACACTAACAAATATCCATACCCAAATTTCTTTAGGTTGCCTCGTCTGCATTTGGTCAATTTTTTTTTCATACTACGAAGCATTGCATCTACCCAGTTGAAAACCCAAGGTTCAGTACACTCAATATCATAATGGAAGTAACTCTGTAGGGCCATGTGAGGAGCAGATCTCCCAGCCATCCGAGCTATGGTGAACAAGATAGTACAGAGGGTCAAACCCCGTACCCCCCAAATAGCTACTTTTCCTTTCTTCCTCTCTGCCTCGGGAACACAGTGTAAACGACAATACTCACTCATGGGTAGCCCACCACCTCTACTACCAAACAGGCTCACATGGTACCCTCGTCATGACAGTCCAATCAAGAAGTAAATGTCCTCAATATCTAAGGACAGTGTGTGGACCCCCACATGAAATACCTGCTGATCGGGATCCCACATATGCATAAGGTACTCTAATAACCTAACTTGGGCCCTCATGCCCGGGATACAAAAGTACTTCAGAAGGCCACAGTTTCTCAAAGCAACAATAGTGGGTGGATGATTTCTGGCAATAGCATTGTCTTCTTCGTGCTCCCTTTCACGCCATTCAAGAACCATTTTGATGGCCAATTACTTGCATAAGAAGCACAAAAGGAGGATTAGCAACTCTATTCATGAATTGGTGGCTCTTTTTTATTGAGTAAATTCTTAAAAAACTTGTGTGCTTTGTAGTTCTCGCAGGTGCCCTTTGGGCACAGTGCGAGAACCTCACAGGCTGTTGTGGTCTTACCTGCGAGAATCACCCATTCTCACAGGTCCCGTGTAGCCCACTCGCGATAATGGTTGAGCGCAAGTAGGGCTCATAAAATCAACTCAAAAAATGAATTTTAACTAATGAAAATGCAAAATTAAACCATGAAAGAGTAGAAGACAAAGAGCCTACCTCACTATTGCTGACGGCTTGCCGAATGGATGCTCGTAACCCCCGCAATCTGACGTCAAACTTCGAGGGTAAAAGAGGGGTTTTTGAGCTCAAATAGTGGAAAAGTGAAAATGATATGGTAAAAAGAGTTTTACTCCTTTATATTTACTTTTACCATGTTATTTGGTTTTTTATGATTATTTATTAAACCCTAATCCCTAATGTTCTTTTGAGTGTAACTTTTGCAGGCGTAATGACTTCGATGTTCATATACAGGGATGCAGACATAATTTTTCTTTTTTCATCCATGTTTTGATTGTTTTTTATGGTTTGTGTATAAAACCTCGAGCATGGTCTTTGTCCGTTCTTGCACTCAAAAATACATGAGAACGCTATCGAGCATACTTTTATCACTTTTTCGGGCTCAACAAGGTTATACGAAAAAGGAACCCCCCTGGAGTCCTCTTTAAGCTCTTTTCAGACTCTCTAAACATGAAAAGATAGCCGAGCGACCTTGCTATTTTCACGCTCTATAAAGTTGATCTAAAAATGAAGAAGACTTGAAAAACTTGAAAACTTATTGCAAGTGAAATGTTATGTGTTTAAAGAAAATGGATCAGTTTGCAACACATAAATTAAAGGATTACTTATGCAAATTACACATAGACAGCAGCATAAATATTGAAAAGAAGACATAAAACACAACAATTGATAAAGTATTTCACCCCTCTTATGGGCTACATCTCCTGGTCCAGCTTCCAATGGATCATTATTATTAATTGCTCAAAAAGTTCTCAAAAACATGTCTTACAATGCTCAAACTGACAAACCGACTGCTCCAATGGCTTCCCAGCGTCCCAAAACCCCTGTCTGGGCTCTTTCGGCACCTCAATTGGTCGAAAAATGAGAAAGATAGGCCTCCTGGAAGTCTCATTCTCAAACTTGTTGTCTCTGGTTCTACAATTCGCACCCTCCTTGAATGAACCTGGCTCACACGCTCTTTTAAGCGCAAAAACCCAGCACCAGGCGCAACCGTGCCAACGGTGCAAATCATAGGACAGTTAAGGGCGCGCCAACCCCTAACCGCCTCGGCACCTGGGCGTATGGCGCATATGACCGACTGCTTGGCAAAATGGTGGTTAGACTTGTTATAACCGTGCAACTTCCGGTTTGGGGTCACATGTGGTTTCAAACCCGCGCGCCAACATTTTAATACACGGTTATATATGGAACCACGGGTCTGGGTTTCAAAACCTGCGCCAACATTTTAATACACGGTGATATATATATGCGGTCACATTACAACGCAAACAACCACGGGCCGGGTCTTAGCCCCAGCCCGACCCCCCGCCCAATATACAAAAGGGTAAACTTAAATATTTTCAAACCCGCATTCATAACAAGGAATATACGGTGGCCCATTGGCCGGGCGATCGTGCGAAGTCATTAAGTGTGGGGGAGGTCTGGGGGTCGAACCCCGTAGACTCCCAATACAATTTTATACATTCAAATAGCCAAACCAATTAACCAGTCAACAAGCGACACGTGGCGCCAATGGATTGGGCCACGTGTCCTCACATCATTGGCCACCAATGACACGTGTCATCTCCCGATTCAACAACCATCAACCAATGAATGCGTGCCACATCATCCACCTGACACGTCATTGTATGGATGGTACAGCCCTGCCACGTCACCGTACGGACTGTACGAACAGGTACAATCAGCATCTAAATTTTTTTGCTTGTTTGCCTCGACGAACAGATCGTGATATCTTCTTCATACGACGTCCATTTGACAAAGTAAATATACCGCCAGAATCAGGAAGACGAGATGGACGCAATGGCACTATTTTTGTCGCATTCCGAGCACTTTGAAAATTGAGCAAAATTTGATCCCCTGATCACAC
>SNQJ01S0245653.1:0-13181 GCA_010110895.2 Picea sitchensis | reverse complement strand
TAATATTAATTATATTATAAGCTGGTGAGGTCGGCCCTGTTGTGCCAATAGACACTTTTTTTGATAGGTTCAGGTTAGTATAAGTAAATGTAAATTCCCCATTGAGGAATCATATCTTTCATGTGAGTTTGGAAATTTCAGCAAGTACACTTCTTTGGGAAAAGTGCACACCTCTCTTGGGTGTTATAGTTCTAGGGTTTGAGCACCCTATTATGTTCTAGGGTTTATATTAGTGGTGAAGGTCTTTCTCTTGAAGAATATAGCAAAGGATTTGGATGGGTTTTCTTCCCTTCTTGAGAAGGGTTTCCCAGGATACATCTTGTGTTCTTGTGCATGGTTCTTCTTCTTGTGATCTTGGTTGCTGCAACATTTATAGTTATGGTTAAATGCTAAAATGGAATGAAATTCATGCTTAACCTAACTTATTGAAAAATCAAAATGGTATTAGAGCATAGGTCTTGAAAGAACCCATTGCACAAGCATCTACCAAGTCTTCTCTCTCTCTTCTGCAAAACTGTACGACCCTTCTAGGGTTTCCAGAAATTACGTACGACCTACCTCTTTGAGGAGTTTTAGCACTTGGCACTTGGATGTTGGGGCTAAAAAGTGCATAGGAGTGTACAACCTCCTTCAACGCACCTCCATCAAGCTTCATATTGCATTTATGATCATTTTGACTTTTTGGCCCTAGGGTTTCTAGGGTTTTGCTAATTTCTGCAGAAATTTCAGAATTAGGGTTTCTGCAACTCATTGAAAGAGCTCTTCAACTCACCAGTGTTCTCATATATTCCAAAGGATTATTTTTGGCAGTCACAAGTCCAATAAAACCTAGAAGTTATAGCCTAGCCTAGCCATTAGGTTTTCTAGCTCAGTTGACAAGGGTTTGTGAAGAATCTAAAATTATGATGAAACAAGAAATATGATGGAAGATAAGCTTGATGGATCAAGCAACTTCAAGTTCCTGGAAAAGAAGAATTCGAAGGAAGGCTTATTGTGGGTAAAACAAAAGGGTGACACTGTGACTACCTTCTTCATGAAGATGTTAGAGGACAAAGATCAGCCAGGTGCCATTGGAGAAATCATATCATCACCCTCAGGTGTGCATTTGTATATATATTATTTGTATCATTATCATAAGGGTAATTGCAGGAGGAAGGAACCTTTGTTGAAGTCATGGATCTAGAGGGATCTCAATGCATTCAGAAGAACAACACACTCGAAGTAAAGACTCTAGGTTTGATTATTGTAATTGTCATTCCTATAATCTACATTTCTAATTTTTTCTACATTACAAGTAGGTGTTGTAGCTGTGACAACAATTCTTAAATTGTTTTGATTCTAGATATGTACTCCTTTAGGAGATATTCTTGTTTTGGTTCCTCTTGTTTTCTTGTTCCAGACAGGTTAAGAACAAAGGAAGATGCTTATCCTTAAGAGGGAGTCACTTGAATCAGAGGGAGTCAAAACTATTTAAGAAAGAGGAATAATAGAACCATAATTGAGACAACCAATGAAATAATGCATGATCATAATATTTCTAGGATTCCATGGGCAGAAGCATGCATGACACAATATATGTTCAGAACAAGAGTCTTCACCAGACTTTGAAAAACATAACTCTCGAAGAAGTCTTCACCGAAATGAAGCCTGAGATTGAACACTTCATATTATTTGGTTTCCCAATGTATTTTCATGTACCCAAAGAGAAGTCCAAGCTAGATCCTTTAGAAAGAAAGGATACAGTGAATCTTCAAAAAACATTCCAGATCAACATCCCTGGTCAGAGACAGGTTGAGACAAGCAGAGACGTTGTCCTTGAAGAAGAGATAGTCTTTAAAAGATCCATAAAATCTCAGATAGAGATTGTTAGTAAGACAATACTTTCTCCCCCTTCAGTAGTTCAGAGAGAGACATACATTATTTTAGTTGATACAGTTGCTCTAGTTGATATGGTCAGAGATATTGTAGTATGGCATAAAAGGCCTACCTAGACTCACTCTGCAAGAGGCAGAGAAACATACAAGCCTCTCAAGGCACATCCCGAGAAAGAAAAAGAGATTTTCGAGCTATCCTTCAGTTATGAGCCACTTCATTGATGTTGAGCCTCGTATTAGAGAAGAAACAAGAGAAGATGTATGGCAAGATGTCATAACAAAATAATACCAGTATATCTTAAAGAATGATGTATAATATATTATTCAGGGACCAGAAAGGAAGTCTGTAGTAACTTCCAAGTGGATATATAAGATCAAGAATGTCGCTGATGGAAGTGTCAAGAAATACAAATCGAGATCTATAGCCAGAGGTTTCTCACAAATAGAGGGAGTTGTCTATGATGAGACACTTGATCCAGTAAACCTAATACACTTCAATCCGTACTACCATCCATGAGTTGGAAACTATATCAGATGGATGGATTATTGATGAGTTTGGGTGTCAACAAGAGTATTGTTGATTCAAACCTATACTATTACAGTGTTGATGACGAGAGCCTGATTTTGATGACCTATTAAAAAAACCTTGTTTTCGAATACAAGTAATCCTTGACTTCTAAATTCGAGATGAAGAATCTCAGTATGATGCACAACTTCTCGGGACAAGAAGTATGATAGAGGACCAATGAGATTTTCCTGAGTCAAGGAAAATATACAGTGAAAATATTAAAGAAGTTTAGTATGACATAATGCAAAATCCACTGTGATGGATTTAAAGAATAAGATTGATGATTATTCAGACGAGACTGATCCACAACTGATTGAATCAGTGATGTATCTGGTTAACACCAGACTTAATTCATGCCATGCAGTAAATGTGCTTAGTCATTTCATGAGTCAACCGAGACAGACTCACTAGACAACAACAAAACATGTATTGAGATAAATGCAAGGCACAATTGGATATAGACTAAGATATGCCTCTAGTGTGAACTTGATTTTGTAGGATATGTCGATTCAGATTGAGCAGAAAGTACAGTGAATCGGAAGAGCACATCCGGTTCATGTTCTATCGTGAAGTTTGCCATGATTTCCTGATGTAGCAAGAAACAAAACTATGTGACCTTTATTACCACAGAGTCAGAGTATATAGCATCGAGTGTGTGAAGCAATGAGGCTTCACAAGCTTCTAATAGATTTACTTAACCATGAGATTGATCGTATGATGATAACCAAGAGTCGTGTGTAAAGCTCCTTGAGAACTCAGTGTTTCCTGATGGATTGAAACACGATGAAATGAAATATTATTATATCAAATATATGATGCAGAGGAAAATTGTACACATGCATTACCCTCCTACACATGAGCATATTACATACATCTTCACCAGACTAACTTGGTGAAGAATGCCTTCCCAGTTGAGAGGGAGTATTGATGACTCTAGCCAAGACAAAATTTAGAGTACATCCATGTGAGACTTGGCATGATGAAGAATGCCTCCCTAGCTGAGAGGGAGTGTTGATGAATGAAACTATGTAAGACATTCTCCAGCTTACAAACCTGAGAGATGTGGATCATTGCAACTATGTGAGTCTTTTTCTCAGCTTACAAACCTGAGCGAAAGCCCCTAAGAAGGGTACGTGGTTCTTGCCTAAGACAACGCTAGGAACGTAGAGATGACCTCCTCCATTCAGAGAGTTGAGAAGAACTCCAGATGATTATCCAGTGGGAAAGGTGATATGTTGAGTTAGATGTGCCTGTGGTTGAGCACAAGGTGAACGTGTGAAATCCCAAAGTATTGGGTGCATTGTCATGTGAACAAGAAATGAAGATGATGTATTAGCCTCCTCTGAGCAACAAAGTTGATGAGAAAACTCCGGATGATTATCCTGTGGGAGGCAGTGGGAAAGAAGATCTGTAGAGTGGAGGTGACTATGGACGAGCATAGGTGAGCATGTGAAGATCTGGTTCTTTTGTGTAATGTAGTGAGCCAGAGATATGACATCCCTATGGATGTGCCCCTAGTGGGTGTACCAGATCCCTTGCTATATATTGTTCAAGAGTCGGACCTACATGTAACCCTAATTGTTATGTCAAGGGTACAGGTCGGCCCCACCTTAATGTGACTGATAATTAATGTAAAAGATAATTAATTTGGATAATATTAATTATATTATAAGCTAGTGAGGTCGGCCCTATTGTGCCAATAGACACTTCTGTTGATAGGTTCAGCTTAGTATAAGTAAAGGTAAATTTCCCATTGAGGAATCATATCTTTCATGTGAGTTTGGAAATTTCAGCAAGTACACTTCTTTGGAAAAAGTGCGCACCTCTCTTGGGTGCTAGAGTTCTAAGGTTTGAGCACCCTCTTGTGTGATAGGGTTTATCTTAGTGGTGAAGGTATTTCTCTTGAATAATATAGCAAAGGATTTGGCTGGGTTTTCTTCCCTTGTTGAGAAGGGTTTCCCAGGACACATCTTCTGTTCTTGTGCATGGTTCTTCTTCTTGTGATCTTGGTTGCTGCAACATTTATGGTTGTGGTTAAATGTTGAAATGGAATGAACTTCATTCTTAACCTAACTTATTGAAAAATCAACAGATACCACATAAGGAAATAGTCAATTTTTCCAAATTAATATTCATATCTGTAGCTATACAAAATAACTCAATAATTTCTTTAAGTTCAACAATACCCCCCTACATCCATCACAAAAAATCAAGATATCAACAAGAAACATAAGAGGAGTCAAAGACCATATGTTTTCCACTTTTATACCTTTGAAGTTCCCAGCCCTATGTGCCTTCTTCAAAGCTCCATTGAGACCTTTTACCACTATTAAAAATAACATTGGCGAAAGGGGAAAACCTTGTCTTAAACCCCTTTTTGGTTTGAAGAACGAAGTTGTTGAGCCATTTCTAAGCACTAAGTGGGAGACTAAAGACACACAATTCATTACCCATGAAACAAAAGGAGCATAAAACCCCAATTGAATAAGTAAAAGCTTCATATAAAGCCAATTGATCCTATTATATGCATTAGACAAGTCAATTTTTACCACCAGGGCCTTGAGATTTTTAATTTTCTATGTATTTAATGGTGGTTTGAAGACAACAATTACAAATAGAAATATTGAGTAGTTACATTTTTTATTTTGAAATCTTTTGGATCAATTTTTATAATATATTGTGATTGGGGGTGGACAGAAAGTGTGCATTTAAGATGCACACTTTCTACCCCCACCTCCACTCCCATATAAGGGTGGGAGCAGAGAGAGTGTACACATTTCCCACCCCCATATATGAAGGTGGGGATGGGGAAAAAGTATGCATTTGCCTCATATATGAAGGTTGGTTCAAGGGAGATAATGTGCACAAAGTGTGCATCATATATGGGGTGGGAGTAGGATTGGGGTGGGCAGAAAGTGTGCATTTTTCATTCCCATATATGAGGGTGCAAATGGATGAAAAAGTGTGTAAATTGTGCAGGCTTGGTCTTGTGAGAAAGTGTGTACAAAATGTGCATTTCCACCTTATATATGGGAGTGGGGGTGAAAGAGAAAGTGTGTAGAAAGTGGAAATGCACACTTTCTCCCCCCACTTCCACCCTCATATATAGGGATGGGAGGCATAGGTAGGAGGATATGTTTTTGGGTGCTTACACATTTTTATGATCTTTTTTCAGGGATTCTAAGGGTATCTCTCTACTCAATCTGGTTTCGATTAATGCACATTGGTCCCTTCATATTTCTCTCTATGGATTCATATTCCTTCTCCTATTCACTACTAGCTATCATGGCTTTCTTTCATGGTATATTCAATCCCATAGTATGGAAACTCCATTTTTCTAAGGCAAAACTCCCCTTTTATCCTCTCTAAAGCTTCCAAAAAGAACCTCTTCTTTCCCTATTTGAATTTTTCTCTCTTGGCATGAGTGAAAGGTGGTAAGAGGGTCCTAATCCAACTTCTCTTAGTTCCAATAACGTGGGGAATAAATCTTCTTAATGTAGGAGGTGGTTTCCTAAATCTAGGAGATGGTTAGGTGCACATATAAGATCTCAAATTAAATTGTAGGCTAGGCTTAATCATCAATATTATAAAAGAGTGAAGGTTTGGTTGATGACAAGGTGGGTTAGACAATTAGGCACAAGAGACATAGGTAACTAGGCATATAGACAGTCCCTTGGACTCCCTTACCTTTCCCCTCTTGTGGTATCATATTCCCTTTAGGTGCTCTGCCCTAGTCAACCTTGGAACTTTTTATTGATTTCAAATTGATCATGGTTATAAGTTTCATAATCACCATGGTAAGTTTATCTCATGGCATATAGAAAACATAGTAATGAAAAATGTAATTACAACATATACAAAATTCATTTTAAGGTTTCCAAAGGTTTAAAACCAAGACATTACATGCACATAGAGGATTATGGTGTTTCTATTTTAGTAAGTTCATGATGACCTGTGATTCGGTCGTTCATCATTAACAAGTAAGTTTCAATACCATAGTTTCATCCATATTCGTTGTTTTTTGTTTGTTGTTTATAGTTTGCAAGTAAGAATTTTTAAGTATTTCCACTCGCATGGTCATCATATGTTTCATATTTCTTCCATGCTTGGAATGCAATTTAGTCATCATTGAAGATACATATATTCTTTACTGGTTCACTAGTTGCAGCGTGTTCACTGGTTCATTGATTGTTTCTTCTTGTTGTTTGGTTCAATTTTTGCAGGGTTGGGGTCCTGCACCTGCGTTTGGACCTGTTCGTGCTTGCTCACTAGTTTGTTGCTTTCTGCTTGCTTTTGTTTGCTTCGGATTTGCAAGGTTGGGGTCTTGTGCCAATAGTTGGAGTTGTTTTTTGCACTTTCCAGGGTTTAGGTCATGCACCCGATAAGAATGTTTAAATATTTATTCATCGTTATTATCCTGCAAAATTTCCTTCTCTTTTTTCCCTAGGCTCTGCACCATGTGCATGCCAATGTCGTCTGCACAACTTTGGCTATAATTTTTTCTAGCATTACAAATCCCGATCCTTTGACGTATGTGACGAAGTGGAAATCTAACGCCTCAATTGAATAAGGAATTATTTAGCCTTCGCACCTTGCCCTCAATGATATTCCCAGCTTGCTCGAGAATGAGTACCTACCTATCCTATATGGGAATCGAACCCGTGTCTTTCACATGAAAAAGATGATTCTAATCTTGTTGCCTTTGCAAGATGTTCTTGTAGAAGAAAACTGCAGGTAGGTATAGAAGGGATAGGTATGGTGCAAAAATAGCTAGGATGCAACAAAATTGCACACCATTTCCAGGCATTATCCATATTTGTCGGTGACATTTTTCAGTAAGCTATAAAGAAAACAAGTTCTAGGACCTTGAATGAAAATCTTAGGTAGTTCTAGGACCTGTTATTGCACTTTGCAGGGTTGAGATCATGCACTCTCAATTGGACCTGCGATTCTGTCGTTCATCATTTACAAGTAAGTTTCTATACCATAGTTTCATTCGTATTCGTTCTTTACTGTTTTCTATTTGCAGTTTGCAAATAAGAATGTTTAGGTATTTATTCATCACTCCTATGCTGCAGAATTTCCATAGAGGTTGGCATATATTTCCCTCATACTCTTCAATTTTGCTCCGGTTTTTTCTCAAAACTCTGAACCATACCTACATGCCTTTGAAAAATGTTCTTGTAGAAGAAAAATATGTTGAGATGGTGCTGGAAAGAGTAGTTTTTATGTGGATTGCAAATTGTAATATTCAATCTCTATGCTGCTCTGCGTGCAACATTGCTAACATAATGAATGTTTTTTCAAATGCATTGTGTTAGCATTGATAGCCACCCTCAGATTGCAGGAGGATGAGCCCAGTACCCATCAGATTTTTTGTTGGATGTTTGTTTTATATGAGTGGAGGTCAATGGAAGAAACTCAATATATGAATGATGTTCAACATAGAACCAGACAATAAATGTACAGGGAAGTGAGGGCCACAACTAAATTCAGTTAGTGAATTGAGTTTAAGTGTGAGTAGAGGGAAGACTTAGTCAGAAAGGTGGACAAGACTACTATGGGCATCAGGCCTTCAAGCAGCTTGGAGAAGAAAAACTCAGACTCAAGATCACTCTTAAGCTCAAGTTTCAGACAAAATGTGTCCAAGAAACACAGTCACAACAACAAAATGATCAAACCTACATCACCATGCAGCTACAACAACTCGACTGGATCCTCCATGCCTGAGCCATTTAGTGTAACAGGGGAAAAGATCACAAGGACGCTGACTAAAACTGGTCACAATACTGGTGCAATCAAACCTACATTACAACAACATAACAACCCTTGACTGGATCCTCCATGCCCGAGTGTTTTAACACAATTTTTTTACAAAGAGATGAAAATAGGTTGACTTCTATTAATCTGAAAGTCTCAAATCCAATACATAACCAGAGAACAAATCTAGCATCAAAACATAACAAAATAGGGAGCTCTGCTCAACCCGTTGATGACCTTAACACAATATCAAAATTGCCTACTTATACTCAGAACTATCCACAACCACCAAGGGTGGGATCTGGCCACTGCATTCAAGGATTTTCATCTTCATCTTCTCTATCAGACTATGCAAACATTCTTTTGTCAGACGTGAGATATGAACAACATGGGCTTGTAGGGAAATCCATCCACAGAGGTACCTCAGGCTGACAACTTTGACCTTTGCATCGGGGCCTCAGTGCCTTCTATTTATGGAGTGAGCCTAGGTTTCAACTGCCAGCATACGTCCATTAACTGATATCTCCTCGAGATTGGGACCAGGCCAGGTAACCAGGGGATGGCCACTTGTTGCGATTAAATATGATGCTTAATGAGCATATGAATTCAGGGCCATGGGTCGCCACGAGATCTATGACTAGGAATGTCCTGCCATTTCTGGTGTCACCATTGAAATTTATCCATCCACCAATTATGGGATATATTAGACTTCACGATGGAGACGACGCCAAATTTGGTTCTTTAAGATCCTTGGGCGTGGAGCAGAGAATGAGCGCCCCATGACTTTGGCCTCACTCCAATGTGACCTCGGGTTATGACCTGGCGCTTATCTCTAAAGGCACTTCATGATTTTTCTTTTTAGAGATCTTCACAACACCAGGCCACAGACTTCCCGATACCTGAGTCGGTGAAATCACCTTGCTCAGATCGATGGTTGGATCTGCTATGCATCCGATGATCGCGATTGCTTCCTTGAAAAACCAAGTCACCAATCATGCACTGGGTGCTTACCTTTATTCTTGGGCCCACCTCCTATGTGACCTCGTGCTGTGACCATGGGCCCAATTCTTGGGTGCTTTGCGACTTCGCGTTTCAGGTGATTTGATGTGATCCACTCCCGACTCGTTCGATTTTCGAACTCCCGAGATAGAGCCTAATGAGCACTAGCTCCCTTCCTATGGACCCGTCCGATGTGACCTCCATTATGACCTGCGGCCCAAATTTCCAAGCATTTTGGAACTTCGCGTTTCACGAAGTCGGAAGTTATCTTACCTCCTTTCTTTCGATTCCTGATTCTTCGACTTCACTAGTGTCATATCAACGATCCATGGCCTTCCATGATCCGACGGTCCAGATCTCTTCTTCACGAATCGAGACTTCACTTTTTGGGACTTGGGGTCATCTTTGCTCGACTTTGATTTCGGGCCTTTGCTCCGGTGCTAAACCTCGAGCGACTTTGGGATTCTGAACGCCCACGAGCTGCTAATCTGATTTTCTCAGGAATTTCTGCCGTTGAAGTTGATCTCACCTGTTAGTTTGAATTTCATGTCCAAAATGGATTGCTCTGAACGCTTCTCTTTGATGCTTCTTGTGCAGGCTGCGAACTTGGACAACCTGCTTCCCTTGACAGCTATATGTGATAACACATTGCACCATTTACATCTGAATGAAACTATTATCATTCTAGGAGACTTTAGTGTTGACATGCTGCAAAATATTGCCATAGCAAAAGAATTGGAAAACTACATGTAAGATAAAATGTGTACAAAACACACTTATTGACCATGTATGGTCAAATGTTCCCATATGACAAGACACACTCTTTATCTTATACACAAACAGGTCTAACCATGATACACTTTCTCTTGTACTTGAATTATGAAATATACATCAAACATATTACAAAATTATATTTAAGTGTCTCAAAGCATATCTAGATACTTTGTTGCACAAAACCAAATAATTCAGCTTGGATCATCCAACTAATTAATATTTTATGGCTTGTAATATCTTTTGGCCAGGAAAAATTCTATATAACCACAACCATGGATCAAGAAAAACAAAGGTTCATGCTTCTAACTCTATCTTTTATTCAATTCCTTTGATTCTCAGTTACTGTATGTATATATTACTTGTTTTCCCTTACATACCGACTTACATTCATGTTCATTGTATTTTGTGCATTCCCACATTGAAACAAATAGAATAATCATAGAAGACGAAGGACTCTTAACCACGAATGTAGAAGAGGAGATACAGAGGTGCATGCTTCTACTCTTATTTCATATGTCATTGTATTTCATTTATTGTCTATATATTTATTCTACTGCTTTGCACCTAATTTATTGTACATGGATACTCCATGTCTTCCTACATAATAACTTATCTTCATGTCAACTGTGTTTTCTGTGCTTCTACATTGAAATAAATATAACTATATTTATTTTTTTACATGTCTTTCTACATATCAACTTACCTTCATGTCCATTGCATTTTTTGCATTGCTACATTTAAAGAAACAGATTATTTGGACAAGAGGGTGAAATCTTATATCCCATAGCAGAGGAAGATGAAGTACAATCTTCGAAAAGGTATTCCAATTGTGATAGTAAATCAAACACACAAAACAAGTAGGTGGATAAAATATTGGACTAGAAAATGATGATTTGGCAACAATGGGCCTTTGTTGAGACTTCCCTCTTCCGAAAATTGCCTTCCCCTTTTCTATTTTCCCACTATCTATTATCCCTTTTTTTTCTCTCTTGTATACTTAACCAAATTCCCCTTTCTTTCTCCCCTCTACTTTCCCTTTCTGGTTACTTTACTTAGTTGTTTTTCCAAAAATGTCTAGGTGCATGGGTTAGCGGACTAACAAGTTCACATTTCTACTCATGCTTCTATATCACAAGTCTGAATGATTGCTTCGCCATTCCATACTTAACGAATTTTTTGATCGCAGGTTCCCGGGCTGGCAGGCTCAAAATTGTGCTTCGATTGTTCTGTGTTCTGCAAATAGCACCCAGAGTTCCACAATATACAAATTGGCAGTCAGACTCCCAGGATGGTGGGCTCAAGATTGCGCTTCTATTGTTCCGTGACCTACAAACAACTTTTGGAGTTCCGTGATATACAGATTGGTCACCAGACTCTCCCATCATGCCATGTTCCGTGTTACACATTTTTCCACTCAAAATTTTTGAGACATACAATTTGACACCTTATTTCATACTCCATCCCCTTCGAGCCTGTATGTGACACGCGTTCAGATTTCCACTGATTATTTTATATCACGAGTACCACCGGTCGCTTCCCCGTTCCATACTCATAAAAAAATTCAATCGCGGGTTCTCGGCCAGGCGGGCTCAAAATTTCACTTCCAATGCTCTGCCCCCTTCAAGCAGCACCCAAAATTCCCCGATATACAAATTGACAACCAAATTCCCCTTGTTTTTTCTCCTCTACTTTCCCTTTCTAGTTAATTAGTCATTTTTTTGAATATTTCTCATGCTTTTATATCACAAGTCCGACCGACCACTTTCCCATTCCTTACTTGGCCACTTTTTCCATCGTTTGTTCCTGGGCAGGCCTGCTCAACATTGCGCTATTGTAGTTTCGAAACCTACAAACAACACCCAGAGTTCCACGATATACAAATTGATTGCCGAAGTCCGTCATCGTGCCCTCTTCCATGTTACACATTTTGCAGTCAAAATTTCAGAGATATACAATTTGACCATCGGGCCCTCACGTCTCTTGAGTATAATTTGTGACCCTATTTTGAAGCCCGACTGACCGCTTTCCATACTTGGCCATTTCTTAGAATCTCTTTCACAGGTGGTTGGGTTGGCGGGTTCACAAAATGTCCAATGATTAATCGCTCTTCGTCATCCCTGCCATCTTGGCACTTCTTTCTATATATGCAATTATTAATATTTAATGCTAATAGCTCATCATGCAGGAACTGTTAAGATTGTCATTAATGTCCGAAAGGCTGGAGGAGATCTGCCATTAATATGAATTAAACCAATATTTGTGGAGGGCTATATTATCCCTTCCTAGTGTTCATTTCAAGCATCATGGAATATCTTTCGTGCGTTGTCCGATTGACGACTTCACAAAATATCCAATCCTTAATCGCTCTTCGTCGTCCCCGCCACCTTCACATTTTTTTCTAAGTATGCAATTAGTAAGCTTTAATGGTAACAACTCATTATGCAGGAACTGTAGAAATTGTCAATAATCAACGAAAGGTTTGAGGATATCTCCCATTGATACACATTAAACCAAAATTTGCGGAGGGTTATATTATCCCTTCTGAGTGTTCATTTCAAACATCATTTGGAGAAAATGGATGTTCTCGTCAACTTATGGCAGCATCTCGACAACAGTTCTATCCAGATACAGTAAACACCTTCGGGCATGATGACCAGAACTTCCAGTGGTCCAAGGCATATTATTACTACTCATCTCCTTCCATCGAGAAGCAAGTAAGGAGATGGTCCCTTGCTCTACCGAGAGATATAGTTCAAGCCAAACAATTCCAAGGAACCCCCCGTTGCGTTGATGGCCAATGATAGAGGTTGATGTGGTCGATTTTGAGTTGGAAGAAGATGATCTGATGGATTATGATATAGCGATGGATGATGGAAATATAGACGTTGTTCCCAATCCTGAGCCCAAATTGAAATCCACCATAATGGGGGGCACTTACCGGCTCGACGATGGCGGCCCTAACAAAACCAAAGGAAGCGGTTTCAGAAAATAAATCGACGTTGAACGCAATAGCCGCTTTGCAACTCAAAAGTTTGTGTCTCTCGACTCGGGTGGAGGTCCTCGCCCTCAGAGATGTATCCTTTCCTTCCATTTTTAGGGTTTTGGATTGGGTTTGGATTTGTCCCTACTGCAGGCTGTGTCCCTGAAGTCTTTGACTGTAAGGAGATGGTCTCTTGGTGCATCGAGAGATATATTTCAAGCCAAAT
>SNQJ01S0245650.1:0-13181 GCA_010110895.2 Picea sitchensis | reverse complement strand
AATCATCATATTTTCTCAACTTGCAATTGGTTTTCATAGGAGTGGTAACTAGTTTGCAATCTTCCATTCTGAACCTCTTTAGCATTTCTCTGATATACTTAGTTTGAGAAATAAAAATTCCTTGGTTGCTTTGACATATATGAAGACCCAAAA
This sequence comes from Picea sitchensis, assembly GCA_010110895.2. Classification (NCBI taxonomy): domain Eukaryota; kingdom Viridiplantae; phylum Streptophyta; class Pinopsida; order Pinales; family Pinaceae; genus Picea; species Picea sitchensis. The sequence goes on along the minus strand of SNQJ01S0245650.1, from coordinate 13,028 downwards.
ATAAGGATAGTTCTCCAAGTAATGACATTTCAAATTCATTCTGCATATCCTTTGCAAATTTTTCTGTTTTGAATGTGAATTGTTGTATACACTACATGTGCCCAAAAAATATCTGTCAATTTGGAATCCATTAGCATTGTTCGAGCCATTTCCTATGTAATTATCATCCATTATGATAATGTTCCTTTGTCTTCGAACCACTCTCTTAACCAATCTATGAATCCATGCTCTCGTACACTATCATATATATGTCCAAACCTGCTAAGTGTTCTTACGAATCCATCTCTGTCCATACTTTCCAAGACTCTACTTGTGCAACTATCCATAATGTCGACCCATTTATCACTATACTATCATGAAGTATTGATTAGTCTATCAACCTGTAGTTTTGCTAACTGATTGCTCTGAATTTGTCTTCTCAAAATTTGCAAGTTGCTCTAAGGATGGTTCTTTGGTATGTCACAACTATCGCATAAACTCCCCCTATCTAATATTCATATTACCTAGGAGTCTCTAAGTCGGGTGGTTCAAAACAATTCCTGCTCTGATGTGTATTCATCATCATCTTCATTAGTAGATTCATTATCTCTCTGAGCTCTGACTTCTTTCTTTCTGTCTGTGGATTCATCTTTCACTACAATTCCTGAAAGTACAATCTCTTGAACCTGTTCCTTATTTACCCGTCCTTCCTTTCTTTCAGTTATTTTCCAAACCTTTCTATATCTGGCATCTTTCTTTTTCTCTGTAGAATTTTCTTCATCTCATTTTATTGCCAATATTGCGATCTCTGGTACCTGTTCTTTGTTCACTTGTTCTTCCTTTTTTCTTATCCATACTTTCTTATATATGATATCAATGTTCTTTTTCATGGAAGTATCGATCATGCTTCTACAATCACTTGCTATGTGTCCATAGTTATGACATTTGTAACACTCAATGTTACGTGCAACCACATAGACACTTCTTTTTTGAACATTTATTTTATAATCCCTGCAATCTGTAACCTTATGTCCAAAATTAGTACAATAAAAAAAATGACCATAAAAGAAATTTGCATACCTGGGAGTGAATGATCTTCTTTGTGGTGTAGTCCTTCTGAATTTCTTCCTTGACTGATCATGATCATGATTGAAGATTCTTTGTGTCTTGAACACATATGTTCTTGTTGAAGATGTATCTTCAATAGTTTTCTTAGATTCTGGTTGACCATGATTCCTTCCTTTGAGTACTTCTACATAACTCTTTCTATTTTCTTCATTCTTTTTTTCTAGAAACCTAGAGTGCTTCTCTTCATTCTATGTAACTGATGTGGATGTTTCTTTCTCTTCAACGTTATTTTTGAGCTTGGCGATTTTACTTCTCAACATGACAACTTCTTCTTTAAGCTTCTCAACCTATTTTTCTTTATTTAATATCCGAGACTTCATGACTTCTTATGTTCTCTTCGCTTCTTCAAGCTGAATTTTTAATGCGATTATTTCTTCTTCAAGTACTTTCTATTCTTGACCAAACTTTGACTCAAGTTGGTTTAGATCGTTAGTTATTTCCTTAATATGATATGTCAATATATTCTCTCTCATTTGTGCTTCTTCCTTTTGTGCTGCTATGTTGGCTTCCAAACATTGCTTTTGATATTCAAGATTTTCTTTGATCTTTCTGGCTTCTTCTAGCTAAGTTCTTAAGTTCTCGATGACCTATTGGGCTTCTTAAAAAATGTGAACACTTTCATTTTGTTTCATCAATTATTTCTTGAGTGACTTGTTTTCTTCTCTTAGATAATCTAAAACACTAATCGATTTTGCCTCATAATTGTCTTATTTTTCAATTTGTTTTTCTATCTCATTTCCTTCATGGCATTCTATTTCAAGATGTCTGTGTTTTTCACAATTAAAGAAAAACAACATAGCTCTGTTGATTTTGTACTCTTCATCTTCTAAATCTGTTTGACATGGTGAACATATTTCTTCTTGATCTGTACCTTCATCTTCTTTGGAATTTTTTGAATCTGTGATGGGTGAAGAATATATGTCATGTAACTTATCTCAAATTTCTTTGGTTGATGAAGATTTACCAACCTTTTCTCTTACCGGATTAGGTAATCCTTCCCAGATGAAATCCATTGCTATTTTGTTATTCTTCTTCAATTCCTTCTTAGCTGCAGTCTTTTCCCTTTTTGAACTATCATCTCCTGTAACGACTGATAGCCAAATATAATTTTCCTGTGCCAGTAAAAATGCTTTCATCCTTATGCTCCACATCTCATACTTTAAACCATTCTGACCATTAAACAGTGGTACTCCACTCTTAGATTGACATGGGTGAACATATTTTCTTCTTGGATCCGTGACCTTTCATTCCTCTTTGGAATTTTTGAATCAGATGGGTGAAGAATATATGTCATGTAACTTTATCTCAAATTTCTTTGGTTGGATGAAGACACCAACCTTTTCTCTAATGGACAGGGTAATCCTTCCATTGAAATCCATTGCTATTTTGTTATTCTTCTTCAATTCCTTCTTAGTCATAAATTTTTCCTTTTGAACTATATATCATCTCCCCTCAGAACGACCGATAGCCAAATATAATTTTCCGTGTCGTTAGGTAAAAATGCTTTCATCCTTATGCTCACATCTCATACTTTTAACCATTCTCACCATTGAACAATTGGTACTCCACTCTTAGAATAATCCATGATCCCTTCCAAAGGCGGTTAAATTGCTTCTAAAGGAACCCCACTCTGATACCAATCTTTTGTATTATCAGAGGGGGGGGGGGCTGGAATCAAGAATAAAGCAATTCAATCTTTTAACCACAATATGAAAGTGTTATAATAATGTATCATTATCATCCAATAGCTGTAGAGTAAATAAAATGAACAAATGAGCAATCATACACATGCACAATACACCTCATCGCTTATTGCGGGAGAAACCCAAAGTGGTAGAAAACCACAAAATTCTTTTTCTTATTTCTAAGAGTTACATCTATTGAAGTAAGTTCCAACTTCCTTTTTTTTCCACCGCACTCTAAGGGGAGGCTCCAACCCCTAGTTTCTTAGGATACAAACCCAGGGAAGATCCAACTCCCCTATTCTCCTCGGCTACAACCAAAAAGGAGGATTAGTTGTCCCGCTTATGTTCTCTCAGCCCATAAATCGGAAGGTGGCTAAACCAACTTTCCTTGCTATGTCCAATCGCCTTCGGGACAGAGAAGTACAATGATGGAACCACTGCCACACTATCACTATGAGATATATCAATGTAAACATGTACCAATAAACCTTCACCAAACAACCTATGCCAATAGCCTGAACCAACATGTACCATGACTCAACCATGCATCAACTTGTACTCAACTTGTAATCAACCTATTAATTATAAAAGTGTATCAACTATGCACTCCTGGGACTTGTCTCAAACAACCTATAATCAACCTGTACCATAAACAAGTGCATCAACCATGCACCAACCTATACCTCAACCTGTACCATGAACAAGTGCATCAACCATGCACCAAACCTGTACAAATAACATGTCACAACAACCTATCACAACAACCTGTCTCATCAATCTTATCAACCAAATTAGATCTACTCACCAATATCAATCATCAAGACAACTGTCAAATATGTGTATCAACCAATAATAATACAATAACTCATAATCATCACCAAGATCAACATGTGTTTATAATAATATATGAATACAAGTATCCTACATCATCCATAAACCATGTGTCAACAATACTACTAAAAAGTGCCTCCAACCATGTACCAAGTATGTACCGATCATGTATCAACTACTCATCAACTATGACTCATCAAGATGTACCATCATCATCAACTATACACCTCATGTATGTGCCAACTCATCAACTACTTGTCTAAACCATGTACCCAACATGTACCTCAACCAAAATCCATCGTCAATTTCATCATCCAAATCTGATTTGTAACTCTATAATAGACCTGGTGTATAAGATCACATACCTGCAAACCTTCCTTAACTTTAACAACAAGAGACTCCCATTTTCATCAAACTTTACTTTAGTCTCACATGACTAATTTTGGATTAGTTAAAAACCCTAACTTGCAATAATCATAACTATGTACCTGTAATGAATAAATATCTGAAAATGGTACACAATGTTCTTCAGTGTATTTTATGAAATTCCTCCAGACTTCACTACTTGGAACCTCTTAGAAAAGGAGTTATAACAAAAATGACATACCTTGTTGAATTCTGACTTATTCTAGAGAGAAAACTTGCAGAGCGCGTCCCACACGAAATATTTGTTGTATGGATCTGAACATTGTACATAGAATACTACAGACTATACTGTAACCAATAATTTTTTATTACTGAATTTGGATCTATTATGAAGAAGTTATGACTTTTTTACCCGAAACACCTGTTTTAAACTAGTTTCAGGACTAGCCACAAACCCTATTTTCCACGACTTGTAACTCCAAACATACAACGACTATCAACTTATTGTAGGACACTTATATAATATGGGCGCATATAATATTTTTAGAAGATGTGTACTGGAGCATGGCAGGCCTAGAATTTTGGTAGAATATTGTAAGGTAATAGTTGGATGACATTATGCAGTAAAATATATCATGCCGAAGGTATTGCATGCAAGATTATGGTGGCCAACAATTCATAGAGATGCCAAGGAATATTGCCAGACATGTGATGTCTATCAGAGAGTTGGAAAACCCAACAGAAAGGACAATATGCCCCTAAGACCACAAGTAACTTTGTAGGTATTTGAAAAATGGGAAATATACTTTTTTGGACCAATCAATCCACCAGCGAGAAGGTCAGGATCTAGATATATCATTATTGCAACATAATACTTAACAAGATGGGAAGAAGCAGCACTAGTCAAAGACTGTAGTGTAGAAACAACATCATACTTCTTGTTTGAGCAAGTGATCACCATATTTGGATGTCCAAGAATTTTGATGAGTGACCAAGGTACTCACTTTATCAAAAATACTATCAGGGATACGACTGAGGAGCTTGAAGTTTATCACTAGAAGATTACATCGTACCATCCTCAGGAAAATGGAATAGTAGAATCCCTCAATAAGATCTTGGAGAATGATTTGACAAAGATATGCAATGTCAACATGGATGAATGGGACTTGAAAATACCAGTAGTACTATGGGAATATAGGACCACATCTAAGAAGTTGTCAGGACATACACCATTCATATTGGTGTATGGGAAGGAAGCAGTGGTACCATTAGAATTTTTGTTACCTAGTTTGCACGTAGCAACAATTAGCAACATGACATAAAGAGGCGCAATAAAGGAAAGGTTGAATCAACTAATGGAGATGGAAGAGGATAGGATACTGGAAGTATTTCATCAAGAAGTACATAAAGAAAGAGACAAATCCTGGCATGACAAACATATAAAGAGGAAGAGTTTCAAGGAAGGAAACCTAGTCTTACTCTATGACAGTTAATTTTTTCAAAATCCTGGAAAATTTAGAAGGCATTGGCTAGGGTCCTATGAAGTCAATACTATCACAGACAGGGGATCTATACAGCTAAAGGATCTGGCAGGAACAGAAATGAAAAGAATGATCAAAGGGAGTCGATTGAAACTATACAGGGACAATCGACCTCCTAACACTTAAAATTTACATCGCAGTAAGAAACCATGTACATAGTGCACTATAGTAGAAGTTAGGATAGAAAAATGATAAAAATAAAGAAAAAGTAGAAAAATAAAGAAAAAGAAATATCAAAATAGAAAAGGAATAAAATACAAAAATACTCGAAAATAGGGTGCGCAAAGAGAGTGGAATCAGTGCGACAAAAATAAAAATGTATGTGTGCAGCATATGGTTGATAGAAATCAAAACACTATGCACTAAGGAAAAATCACAGCAGAAATGCACGGTGCACTTAAAAAGTTCAACGCACCGGAAAAGGGACCAACGGTCAAAAAAGTAAAAAAGATGGTTAGGGGAAAAAGGCACAAATTGGGGGCATTTATGGAATTGAATTAAGCGTACTCGACAAGCTTCGATGCATTAAACGTAGCCAGATAAGCTTCCTTGAGAAGTTTCACGGCATTCATGGCACCCTCTATATAAAGGGGAGACGCGGGAAAAACAACACTTATTGTGAAATTGTAAATTCATGGAGTTAGAGAGAACACAGACGAATAGCCAAGTGCACAGTGTGAACCAATCGAAATCTATTCGGAAAAAGAAACCAGTACCCATTATGGCACCACCAAATATTGGTGCACCAAGCCAAACTGCAAGGAAAACCAGAAGAAACCTTAGAGCACCACACGAAACCACGGAGACCGAGCAAGAAATGGCCCAAAGAGAGGGAGTTGTCGATGTTGACGTAATTCCATCCATGTAGGTCGAGCCAATGAACACCACACTGGTCGAGGAATAAGCACAAGCCCCAATGACGGCCGACATGGAATTTGATTCGCACGATAGTGCATAGAGCATCCAAACAAGCGATGCATGCAACATACAACAACTTGTGAGGGTCGAAGTAGCCCAAAGAAAAAATGGGGATGCTAGAGAGAAGATAGAGGTTGTGGCGCCGAGTCCACAACCTGAAACAGGGTCCGCGCAATAGTAAGAAGGGTTGTGTTGGCGACGGAAGTCACTCCTTGATTGCAGCAGGAGCAGAGCCCAACGCCCATCAGTTATATGTCACGGTAGTTTTTAAGGGGTGATCAAATGGGTAGAGACTCGAGAAGATATCACTCTAACTCAGGGACTAGATCCGGCATGTAAGGAACAAAGGAGGTCTTGATCTAAATTCAGTCAGTGGGTTGATTCGAAAATGAGCAGGTTGAAGACTTGGTGAGAGGAGTGGACAAGCTACCTTAGGCAACAGGCCTTTCAGTAATTTGTAGAAGAAAAACTCTGAATGCGAGATCCTCTGGTTCAGGGCTTCGAGAAACTGAAGGGGGGACTTGATTAGATTCTCCAATTCCAAGTCGTTCAACACTAAGAAAATCACAAGGACCGATTAGAAACAATGCAATTGTTACAGTGATCCGATCTACATCATCCTATAACAGTTACAACTCGACTGGATTCTCCAATTCTGAGTCGTTCTAACACAATGTAAACAAAGACGTGAAAGAAACTGACATTCATAAGACAAGAAGTCTCAAGAGTCCATGCATAACCAGGATAACAATGCTTCATTAAAGTTTTACAACCAGGAGCCTCGCTCAACCATCGATAGATTACAAAATATAAAGATTGAGTTTATATACTCAGAGAAAATCGCCTAACACCGATGTGCTCAGTCATCCAAGGCTTGGTGTCCCTTCAGCCAAATTCGGGCGGGTATTCTTTTTCAAACGCCACCTTAACTGTGCATGGCTCCTGCAAGAGGAGTAGCTGAGCCATTAAGTGTCGAGCTAGCGTGTGCAGACCTCCTCCGGCTGGTCGAGGACTCGACAGGGCTTCTTTAGAAAAATGGGTACACAGGACCCTCTCGAGCAGACCGCTTGCCAGATTATCCATACTTTACACTTAACGCCTGAGGAGAGGTTTCAACCACCCCTTCTCATCTTCATTTACTCCAAACAAAAACCAGGATCGAGGTTGAAATCGATGGCACCTCGAGATCGCGATGATCCTTTCGGTGACTAGAATTGACGCCTTTTGCCCCTTTTGCACAACTCCTTTCTTTCCCAAGTGACCATGGGCTGTGACCATGTGTTTACTCTCAAAGGCGCTTTTGGCGTTCGCGAATAGGAGGGAGCTAATCCTTGTTTATCACAGTCGCGATGAGCGAAACGCCGAGATGGCTTACTTGGGTGCCACGCATCCCTCTCAGATCTGACGGTCCTAAACTTACTCGGTGATGTTGTGGGCTCGAGGCCTGGACACTCCCGACACCTCGCGCATCGGGAATATGATGAGGTTGTTCCTTGTGTTTCGAAGTCGCGATGGTGAAAAGGCGAGGAGCCTAATCGCGCGCCAGGTGTCTCCTGTGGATGAACGGTTGAGGCTACTTCGCGATACTGCGGGCCCGACTCTGGGCTCTTTCGGCACTCCGGGGTTCGGGCTTTCGAGATGTGAGATGACGAGGGACTTTCACCCTTCGAACTCCTGAATGTCGATCTACCAACTAGATCTCGCGCTATGTGTCGCTGGATCGGACGACCCAGATTTAGTCTTGAAATATAGTCGCTTTCTCTGATGCTATATATCGGTTAACTTGGTAGCCCCGAAATCCCGATGACCGTTGATCTGTTCTTATGGATGAATCCGGGTTGTTGACAACGTAACTTCGCCCGCCCACTTGATTGGAATCCTTTAAAACGAGATTTTTCCATGCAGTGCTCGGGTGCTTCTCGTGCAACTTGCAGACCCGAATACTCTTGTCCCTAGGACAAGAAATGTCGCTAACATGCTGGTAGAAGACATAACCGTGCAGCTAGATTCAACTGCAGAGGATAGACAAGCGGAGGTCGGGACCTCTAGCGCGTCGGTAAGAAGAAAGGGAAAACATCCCATGGCATGGTCCCCGTGTAAGCATACCAACGCGAAAATCGTACTACCACGCATCAAAGAGGGGGTGTAGGCCATGCCAACACTTTTGGGTTGCGTAGAAAGGATAAGGTATTCATACCACGATGTGGTCGATGCTAGAAAATTCCCTGAATTTGCGCAGCAAGTCTAAATGGACAACATAGGGACAGGTCCATTTGGATATCCCATGATGCAACTGAAGAAATGGGAAGCAGGCCTAGCGAACACAGGGATCCTAAACTTAGTGGAGATTCCCCACTTCGGAAGGGGGAAAGAGGTAAATAATTGCGTCAATTATTTGATGGCATTCCTCCATGAAGGCTTCCTATGGATGGAGGAACCTGTCTCCATTGACGTGCAGTTGATAGCATTCATCACAGGTCTATTTTCAATGAGCGAGAATCCCATGCAGTACCTAGATGACAAGATAAAGGATGGGCGAGAGTCCCGTGCAGAAATTAAGAAAACATATGGAATAGAGAGGGGCTCACACATAATCATAATAAAAAGAATCAACGACAAAACCACTAGGATGGCCAAAAAACTCATGGCCTACAAGTTGTTGAGGAAGTGTCACAAGGAGTAAGTCCCTATAGAGGTTGAAACAGTTGCATCTTGGTGCGCCAATGGAACCATGCTCAGTTGGGCCCCCTACCTATTGAACCTAGTCCTCGACGACTGCGAAGACACACAGGACTTGGGGACAAAGTTTCACTATTCATGGTTACTAATCTTGATAGCGTTAGTCGGGTGGAGGGAGCCTCCATACTCATACTTTTGTGATAGAATAGCTCATTGCCACACAACGTGGTATACATCAATGGGGATCACGTCTGACCCCAAGAGAAGAAGTGGCAACACAGGTACCTTTGCATGGTACCTTAGTGGAATCTAGGATAGTATAGCTAACACCTGGAGGATCACGCCAGAGGTCGTCGCACAGTACCACGAAATAGAAATCTTCAAATCAATGCACCATAATATGTGGATCTAGGTGCGTAGGGATCTAGCCAAGGAGTGGTTGCAACTTCAGCTCTACATCAAGGCAGAAGAAGTTCAAATGGAAATGTGGGATTGGCACGGCATCTGGAATATCCCAATCATTACTAGGGAAGTACCTACGGTAAGGAGGTATAAGCAGGGGTATCTAAGGCACCTGCAGGAGACAACGCTACACCTAAAAATCCAAAGCTCAGTGAGAAGCCGGTGCAATAGAAGAAGGGGAGTGCGCCAAAGAAGGATGTGCAGGTAGGGAAAACAGACACTACCCCAACACAAGGAGAAAAAGGAGTGGGGGACATAGCGACAGAAGAAACCCCCTAGAAAACCACCCCACAAGAAACAAGGCCACCAAAGCGACCAATAATAAACACATGAGGGTCATGCAAGAAGGCCAAGGTGCATAAGTAGCTGTTGGAGTATACAATCACTGAGGATGATGCTGACCTCGTCTCAGAACGAGTATAAGATCGCGCAGCTAAGGACTTTGAATAAGCTCAGCACCAACAACGAAGAATCCAGAATGAGCTCACAGATATAAGACAGGTCTTGGAACAAATACAAGCAGCACAAAGACCTAAAATAGGAACAAAGACCTTCCCCGCAGCAACAAAAGTAGAGGCAAGGACCGTGTCGAACGAACAAGACACCATCCAAACCATAGCGCAGACGAGTCCAAACTTCCAAATCACATCGAACATGTTGCAAATGGATGAAGGTGTATCCCAAACACCACTGAAGGATATAGAACATGTAGAGTTGGTACTGGAAAGGATACCAACCAAGGCACTGTACAAGATTCAAGTCAATTTTGTGCAAGAAGTGCAATCGCGCGCAAGGACAGATGCAGCGGAATTGTAGCAAACAAAGAATGGTAGGGATTCCTTGGAACTGGTAGTCGAGCAGGTTAATCTTGAAACAAAGGAGGAAAATGAATGCATGGATAAATGGAACAGGGATTGACAACGGTTTATAATCACATCCCAGACAACGTGCAAGCAGTAGACATGAGCGCAGAGGAGAAGATAAATCTCATTACACCAATAATTGATCAGTACACACATGATATTGAGGAGCTAAGGGTACAACTTAATCCCACGACTCCTCCTGAGGTCCGAGAGCATATGAAACAAGAAGTTACACTACAAATAGAAGAGATGGAGAATCAAGGAAGCGTTGTAGAAAAAATGTTCGATAGAGAGGCGCAGCTCTTGACAACATTGGAAGAAGACGAGCAGGTCCAACAATGGGACTAATAAGAAGAAAGGGTCAGTGCATCCATACAAGAGCTCAAGCAAAGACAAAAGGTGATGAGAATCACAAAGCGCATGAAGGGCACCCTTGATATGAAGAAGCTGCAGTCAGAATTGAAGACTGTGCAGACAAAGAAGCAAGCAATACAAGCAGAATTGGAACCCCTCCAAGAGAAAGCAACACAGATGATCACACAGTTCGAGAAGGAAAATAAAAACATGGCACAAGAACAGACAGAGGGCACAACACTGATCCAAGAGGAGATCACAACAAAATCAGTGGAGGAAATCATAGGAAAAGTTACACAGGTCTAGGTAAGAGGAAGGGAACTCGTAGACAATTCCACAGCCTGACAGAGGTTGATCAGGGAGCACGCATTGCCTAGGTGGCTCGGGACGAGCCACATGTCAGTGTTGGGGGCATGTTGGGCGCAAGACTAATTTGATGAAAGGCCTATTTTTAGGTAAGGTCTACTTTTGGAAGGTAGAACCCAATTTTGGAGAAGAACAACTGGCAAGAAAAGAAGCATGTGTGAGGGAAAGCCGCATGCAAAAGAGGAAAGCATGCAATGCACACAAGTAGAAAAACCTAACCATGATAGGGTTAGGGTTTTGGTAAGAGATGGTAACGGCTAATAAGCTTGTAAATTAGTATAAATAAGAACCTAGGAGGTCTAGGTTTGGGTTGTTGTTGTTGTTGGTTGTTGATCACAAGTGGTTTGAGGTTGTGTTTTTGGGACTATTGAAAAGATTCCAAACTAGTTCTGATACATTTTTTTAAGTTGTTGAGGTGTAGAAGAGAGCAGTAGGCCAGATTTTGAGGGTTAGGTCATAGATTTTGAGGATGTTGAGGTTGAGGATCTAGTCCTCCTCACAGAGGTTGTTGAACCTTTTCCATGATTGTATGGTCGGAGATGTAGTGCACGTAGCATTATATGTTGAAGAAATATAAATAAAAGATCCTAAGAATATAGATCTTTGTGGACGTAGCCCAGGAGGGGGTGAACCACATAAAAACCTATGTTATGTATGTTTTTTATTGCATATTTACCTTCTATTAGTATTTAGATTATGAATGATGAATGAATGGTTCAGTTAGATCTATTAGAATGCATGCATAGGCTTAATAGATGGATGAATCTTAAGGATAATAGAGAGAATAATCTGATCAAGGCCCGAAGAAGATTAATTATAATCCCAGATCCCCACTCATTCCTAGTCTGTAAGAACCTGAGCATTGTAATCACCCATAGAACTATCTCGGGTGAGACTGCATAGTGCACTCTGTGTACTGTGTTGCCTTCTGCTTTACCAAGGGGGTCGATAGTTTTAGAGGGTTTTGTTGGAAATCTATTCAGATATGAACCTGGGTCAGCCCAATTAGATAGAGAGAGAAATAATGACCAACAAATGGTTCCACAAAGACCTAAAATAGGAACAGATCCCTTCCCCGCAATAACAAAAGTAGAGGCAAGGACCGCGTCGAATGAACAAGACACCATCCAAACCATAGCACATGTGAGTCTGAACTTCCAAATCACATTGAACATGTTGCAAATGGAAGAAGGCGTAGCCCAAACACCACTAAAGGATCTGGCATAGGTATAATTGGTATTGGCAAGGATACCAACCAAGGCACTGTACAAGCTTCAAGTCAGTGTCGTGCAGAAAGTAAAATCACGTGCAAGGATAGATGCGACAGAATTGCAGCAAACAAAGAATGGTAGGGATGCCTTGGAACTAGTATTTGAGCAGGTTAAGCTCAAAACAAAGGAGGAAAAAGAATGCGTAGATAAAATAGAACAAGGATTGACAACAGTTTATAATCACATCCCAGGAAACGTGAAAGCAATAGATAAAAGTGCATAGGAGAAGATTAATCTCATTCAACAAACCATTGATCAGTATAGCTAGGAGATTGAGGATATAAGGGAATGGATTAATCCCACGACTCCTCCCAAGGTCTGAGAGTAGGAAACAAGAAGTTTCACTCCAAATAGCGGAGATGGAGAATCAAGCAAGTGCAGTAGAAAAACTGTTCGACAGAGTTGCGCAACCGTGGATGATTTTAGGGGCTAAATTTCGTTGATGGGCTAATTTTCTATGGTTTTTCCAAAAACAAGATTCGCTATTTTAAAAATGATTCGCCCAAATTCTATAGGATAAAATTATTTTACCTTAAAAATCGCCAAAATTTTATAAAAACTATATAAAATCCTTAGAAATTTGAA
>SNQJ01S0245648.1:0-13181 GCA_010110895.2 Picea sitchensis | reverse complement strand
TAATATTAATTATATTATAAGCTGGTGAGGTCGGCCCTGTTGTGCCAATAGACACTTTTTTTGATAGGTTCAGGTTAGTATAAGTAAATGTAAATTCCCCATTGAGGAATCATATCTTTCATGTGAGTTTGGAAATTTCAGCAAGTACACTTCTTTGGGAAAAGTGCACACCTCTCTTGGGTGTTATAGTTCTAGGGTTTGAGCACCCTATTATGTTCTAGGGTTTATATTAGTGGTGAAGGTCTTTCTCTTGAAGAATATAGCAAAGGATTTGGATGGGTTTTCTTCCCTTCTTGAGAAGGGTTTCCCAGGATACATCTTGTGTTCTTGTGCATGGTTCTTCTTCTTGTGATCTTGGTTGCTGCAACATTTATAGTTATGGTTAAATGCTAAAATGGAATGAAATTCATGCTTAACCTAACTTATTGAAAAATCAAAATGGTATTAGAGCATAGGTCTTGAAAGAACCCATTGCACAAGCATCTACCAAGTCTTCTCTCTCTCTTCTGCAAAACTGTACGACCCTTCTAGGGTTTCCAGAAATTACGTACGACCTACCTCTTTGAGGAGTTTTAGCACTTGGCACTTGGATGTTGGGGCTAAAAAGTGCATAGGAGTGTACAACCTCCTTCAACGCACCTCCATCAAGCTTCATATTGCATTTATGATCATTTTGACTTTTTGGCCCTAGGGTTTCTAGGGTTTTGCTAATTTCTGCAGAAATTTCAGAATTAGGGTTTCTGCAACTCATTGAAAGAGCTCTTCAACTCACCAGTGTTCTCATATATTCCAAAGGATTATTTTTGGCAGTCACAAGTCCAATAAAACCTAGAAGTTATAGCCTAGCCTAGCCATTAGGTTTTCTAGCTCAGTTGACAAGGGTTTGTGAAGAATCTAAAATTATGATGAAACAAGAAATATGATGGAAGATAAGCTTGATGGATCAAGCAACTTCAAGTTCCTGGAAAAGAAGAATTCGAAGGAAGGCTTATTGTGGGTAAAACAAAAGGGTGACACTGTGACTACCTTCTTCATGAAGATGTTAGAGGACAAAGATCAGCCAGGTGCCATTGGAGAAATCATATCATCACCCTCAGGTGTGCATTTGTATATATATTATTTGTATCATTATCATAAGGGTAATTGCAGGAGGAAGGAACCTTTGTTGAAGTCATGGATCTAGAGGGATCTCAATGCATTCAGAAGAACAACACACTCGAAGTAAAGACTCTAGGTTTGATTATTGTAATTGTCATTCCTATAATCTACATTTCTAATTTTTTCTACATTACAAGTAGGTGTTGTAGCTGTGACAACAATTCTTAAATTGTTTTGATTCTAGATATGTACTCCTTTAGGAGATATTCTTGTTTTGGTTCCTCTTGTTTTCTTGTTCCAGACAGGTTAAGAACAAAGGAAGATGCTTATCCTTAAGAGGGAGTCACTTGAATCAGAGGGAGTCAAAACTATTTAAGAAAGAGGAATAATAGAACCATAATTGAGACAACCAATGAAATAATGCATGATCATAATATTTCTAGGATTCCATGGGCAGAAGCATGCATGACACAATATATGTTCAGAACAAGAGTCTTCACCAGACTTTGAAAAACATAACTCTCGAAGAAGTCTTCACCGAAATGAAGCCTGAGATTGAACACTTCATATTATTTGGTTTCCCAATGTATTTTCATGTACCCAAAGAGAAGTCCAAGCTAGATCCTTTAGAAAGAAAGGATACAGTGAATCTTCAAAAAACATTCCAGATCAACATCCCTGGTCAGAGACAGGTTGAGACAAGCAGAGACGTTGTCCTTGAAGAAGAGATAGTCTTTAAAAGATCCATAAAATCTCAGATAGAGATTGTTAGTAAGACAATACTTTCTCCCCCTTCAGTAGTTCAGAGAGAGACATACATTATTTTAGTTGATACAGTTGCTCTAGTTGATATGGTCAGAGATATTGTAGTATGGCATAAAAGGCCTACCTAGACTCACTCTGCAAGAGGCAGAGAAACATACAAGCCTCTCAAGGCACATCCCGAGAAAGAAAAAGAGATTTTCGAGCTATCCTTCAGTTATGAGCCACTTCATTGATGTTGAGCCTCGTATTAGAGAAGAAACAAGAGAAGATGTATGGCAAGATGTCATAACAAAATAATACCAGTATATCTTAAAGAATGATGTATAATATATTATTCAGGGACCAGAAAGGAAGTCTGTAGTAACTTCCAAGTGGATATATAAGATCAAGAATGTCGCTGATGGAAGTGTCAAGAAATACAAATCGAGATCTATAGCCAGAGGTTTCTCACAAATAGAGGGAGTTGTCTATGATGAGACACTTGATCCAGTAAACCTAATACACTTCAATCCGTACTACCATCCATGAGTTGGAAACTATATCAGATGGATGGATTATTGATGAGTTTGGGTGTCAACAAGAGTATTGTTGATTCAAACCTATACTATTACAGTGTTGATGACGAGAGCCTGATTTTGATGACCTATTAAAAAAACCTTGTTTTCGAATACAAGTAATCCTTGACTTCTAAATTCGAGATGAAGAATCTCAGTATGATGCACAACTTCTCGGGACAAGAAGTATGATAGAGGACCAATGAGATTTTCCTGAGTCAAGGAAAATATACAGTGAAAATATTAAAGAAGTTTAGTATGACATAATGCAAAATCCACTGTGATGGATTTAAAGAATAAGATTGATGATTATTCAGACGAGACTGATCCACAACTGATTGAATCAGTGATGTATCTGGTTAACACCAGACTTAATTCATGCCATGCAGTAAATGTGCTTAGTCATTTCATGAGTCAACCGAGACAGACTCACTAGACAACAACAAAACATGTATTGAGATAAATGCAAGGCACAATTGGATATAGACTAAGATATGCCTCTAGTGTGAACTTGATTTTGTAGGATATGTCGATTCAGATTGAGCAGAAAGTACAGTGAATCGGAAGAGCACATCCGGTTCATGTTCTATCGTGAAGTTTGCCATGATTTCCTGATGTAGCAAGAAACAAAACTATGTGACCTTTATTACCACAGAGTCAGAGTATATAGCATCGAGTGTGTGAAGCAATGAGGCTTCACAAGCTTCTAATAGATTTACTTAACCATGAGATTGATCGTATGATGATAACCAAGAGTCGTGTGTAAAGCTCCTTGAGAACTCAGTGTTTCCTGATGGATTGAAACACGATGAAATGAAATATTATTATATCAAATATATGATGCAGAGGAAAATTGTACACATGCATTACCCTCCTACACATGAGCATATTACATACATCTTCACCAGACTAACTTGGTGAAGAATGCCTTCCCAGTTGAGAGGGAGTATTGATGACTCTAGCCAAGACAAAATTTAGAGTACATCCATGTGAGACTTGGCATGATGAAGAATGCCTCCCTAGCTGAGAGGGAGTGTTGATGAATGAAACTATGTAAGACATTCTCCAGCTTACAAACCTGAGAGATGTGGATCATTGCAACTATGTGAGTCTTTTTCTCAGCTTACAAACCTGAGCGAAAGCCCCTAAGAAGGGTACGTGGTTCTTGCCTAAGACAACGCTAGGAACGTAGAGATGACCTCCTCCATTCAGAGAGTTGAGAAGAACTCCAGATGATTATCCAGTGGGAAAGGTGATATGTTGAGTTAGATGTGCCTGTGGTTGAGCACAAGGTGAACGTGTGAAATCCCAAAGTATTGGGTGCATTGTCATGTGAACAAGAAATGAAGATGATGTATTAGCCTCCTCTGAGCAACAAAGTTGATGAGAAAACTCCGGATGATTATCCTGTGGGAGGCAGTGGGAAAGAAGATCTGTAGAGTGGAGGTGACTATGGACGAGCATAGGTGAGCATGTGAAGATCTGGTTCTTTTGTGTAATGTAGTGAGCCAGAGATATGACATCCCTATGGATGTGCCCCTAGTGGGTGTACCAGATCCCTTGCTATATATTGTTCAAGAGTCGGACCTACATGTAACCCTAATTGTTATGTCAAGGGTACAGGTCGGCCCCACCTTAATGTGACTGATAATTAATGTAAAAGATAATTAATTTGGATAATATTAATTATATTATAAGCTAGTGAGGTCGGCCCTATTGTGCCAATAGACACTTCTGTTGATAGGTTCAGCTTAGTATAAGTAAAGGTAAATTTCCCATTGAGGAATCATATCTTTCATGTGAGTTTGGAAATTTCAGCAAGTACACTTCTTTGGAAAAAGTGCGCACCTCTCTTGGGTGCTAGAGTTCTAAGGTTTGAGCACCCTCTTGTGTGATAGGGTTTATCTTAGTGGTGAAGGTATTTCTCTTGAATAATATAGCAAAGGATTTGGCTGGGTTTTCTTCCCTTGTTGAGAAGGGTTTCCCAGGACACATCTTCTGTTCTTGTGCATGGTTCTTCTTCTTGTGATCTTGGTTGCTGCAACATTTATGGTTGTGGTTAAATGTTGAAATGGAATGAACTTCATTCTTAACCTAACTTATTGAAAAATCAACAGATACCACATAAGGAAATAGTCAATTTTTCCAAATTAATATTCATATCTGTAGCTATACAAAATAACTCAATAATTTCTTTAAGTTCAACAATACCCCCCTACATCCATCACAAAAAATCAAGATATCAACAAGAAACATAAGAGGAGTCAAAGACCATATGTTTTCCACTTTTATACCTTTGAAGTTCCCAGCCCTATGTGCCTTCTTCAAAGCTCCATTGAGACCTTTTACCACTATTAAAAATAACATTGGCGAAAGGGGAAAACCTTGTCTTAAACCCCTTTTTGGTTTGAAGAACGAAGTTGTTGAGCCATTTCTAAGCACTAAGTGGGAGACTAAAGACACACAATTCATTACCCATGAAACAAAAGGAGCATAAAACCCCAATTGAATAAGTAAAAGCTTCATATAAAGCCAATTGATCCTATTATATGCATTAGACAAGTCAATTTTTACCACCAGGGCCTTGAGATTTTTAATTTTCTATGTATTTAATGGTGGTTTGAAGACAACAATTACAAATAGAAATATTGAGTAGTTACATTTTTTATTTTGAAATCTTTTGGATCAATTTTTATAATATATTGTGATTGGGGGTGGACAGAAAGTGTGCATTTAAGATGCACACTTTCTACCCCCACCTCCACTCCCATATAAGGGTGGGAGCAGAGAGAGTGTACACATTTCCCACCCCCATATATGAAGGTGGGGATGGGGAAAAAGTATGCATTTGCCTCATATATGAAGGTTGGTTCAAGGGAGATAATGTGCACAAAGTGTGCATCATATATGGGGTGGGAGTAGGATTGGGGTGGGCAGAAAGTGTGCATTTTTCATTCCCATATATGAGGGTGCAAATGGATGAAAAAGTGTGTAAATTGTGCAGGCTTGGTCTTGTGAGAAAGTGTGTACAAAATGTGCATTTCCACCTTATATATGGGAGTGGGGGTGAAAGAGAAAGTGTGTAGAAAGTGGAAATGCACACTTTCTCCCCCCACTTCCACCCTCATATATAGGGATGGGAGGCATAGGTAGGAGGATATGTTTTTGGGTGCTTACACATTTTTATGATCTTTTTTCAGGGATTCTAAGGGTATCTCTCTACTCAATCTGGTTTCGATTAATGCACATTGGTCCCTTCATATTTCTCTCTATGGATTCATATTCCTTCTCCTATTCACTACTAGCTATCATGGCTTTCTTTCATGGTATATTCAATCCCATAGTATGGAAACTCCATTTTTCTAAGGCAAAACTCCCCTTTTATCCTCTCTAAAGCTTCCAAAAAGAACCTCTTCTTTCCCTATTTGAATTTTTCTCTCTTGGCATGAGTGAAAGGTGGTAAGAGGGTCCTAATCCAACTTCTCTTAGTTCCAATAACGTGGGGAATAAATCTTCTTAATGTAGGAGGTGGTTTCCTAAATCTAGGAGATGGTTAGGTGCACATATAAGATCTCAAATTAAATTGTAGGCTAGGCTTAATCATCAATATTATAAAAGAGTGAAGGTTTGGTTGATGACAAGGTGGGTTAGACAATTAGGCACAAGAGACATAGGTAACTAGGCATATAGACAGTCCCTTGGACTCCCTTACCTTTCCCCTCTTGTGGTATCATATTCCCTTTAGGTGCTCTGCCCTAGTCAACCTTGGAACTTTTTATTGATTTCAAATTGATCATGGTTATAAGTTTCATAATCACCATGGTAAGTTTATCTCATGGCATATAGAAAACATAGTAATGAAAAATGTAATTACAACATATACAAAATTCATTTTAAGGTTTCCAAAGGTTTAAAACCAAGACATTACATGCACATAGAGGATTATGGTGTTTCTATTTTAGTAAGTTCATGATGACCTGTGATTCGGTCGTTCATCATTAACAAGTAAGTTTCAATACCATAGTTTCATCCATATTCGTTGTTTTTTGTTTGTTGTTTATAGTTTGCAAGTAAGAATTTTTAAGTATTTCCACTCGCATGGTCATCATATGTTTCATATTTCTTCCATGCTTGGAATGCAATTTAGTCATCATTGAAGATACATATATTCTTTACTGGTTCACTAGTTGCAGCGTGTTCACTGGTTCATTGATTGTTTCTTCTTGTTGTTTGGTTCAATTTTTGCAGGGTTGGGGTCCTGCACCTGCGTTTGGACCTGTTCGTGCTTGCTCACTAGTTTGTTGCTTTCTGCTTGCTTTTGTTTGCTTCGGATTTGCAAGGTTGGGGTCTTGTGCCAATAGTTGGAGTTGTTTTTTGCACTTTCCAGGGTTTAGGTCATGCACCCGATAAGAATGTTTAAATATTTATTCATCGTTATTATCCTGCAAAATTTCCTTCTCTTTTTTCCCTAGGCTCTGCACCATGTGCATGCCAATGTCGTCTGCACAACTTTGGCTATAATTTTTTCTAGCATTACAAATCCCGATCCTTTGACGTATGTGACGAAGTGGAAATCTAACGCCTCAATTGAATAAGGAATTATTTAGCCTTCGCACCTTGCCCTCAATGATATTCCCAGCTTGCTCGAGAATGAGTACCTACCTATCCTATATGGGAATCGAACCCGTGTCTTTCACATGAAAAAGATGATTCTAATCTTGTTGCCTTTGCAAGATGTTCTTGTAGAAGAAAACTGCAGGTAGGTATAGAAGGGATAGGTATGGTGCAAAAATAGCTAGGATGCAACAAAATTGCACACCATTTCCAGGCATTATCCATATTTGTCGGTGACATTTTTCAGTAAGCTATAAAGAAAACAAGTTCTAGGACCTTGAATGAAAATCTTAGGTAGTTCTAGGACCTGTTATTGCACTTTGCAGGGTTGAGATCATGCACTCTCAATTGGACCTGCGATTCTGTCGTTCATCATTTACAAGTAAGTTTCTATACCATAGTTTCATTCGTATTCGTTCTTTACTGTTTTCTATTTGCAGTTTGCAAATAAGAATGTTTAGGTATTTATTCATCACTCCTATGCTGCAGAATTTCCATAGAGGTTGGCATATATTTCCCTCATACTCTTCAATTTTGCTCCGGTTTTTTCTCAAAACTCTGAACCATACCTACATGCCTTTGAAAAATGTTCTTGTAGAAGAAAAATATGTTGAGATGGTGCTGGAAAGAGTAGTTTTTATGTGGATTGCAAATTGTAATATTCAATCTCTATGCTGCTCTGCGTGCAACATTGCTAACATAATGAATGTTTTTTCAAATGCATTGTGTTAGCATTGATAGCCACCCTCAGATTGCAGGAGGATGAGCCCAGTACCCATCAGATTTTTTGTTGGATGTTTGTTTTATATGAGTGGAGGTCAATGGAAGAAACTCAATATATGAATGATGTTCAACATAGAACCAGACAATAAATGTACAGGGAAGTGAGGGCCACAACTAAATTCAGTTAGTGAATTGAGTTTAAGTGTGAGTAGAGGGAAGACTTAGTCAGAAAGGTGGACAAGACTACTATGGGCATCAGGCCTTCAAGCAGCTTGGAGAAGAAAAACTCAGACTCAAGATCACTCTTAAGCTCAAGTTTCAGACAAAATGTGTCCAAGAAACACAGTCACAACAACAAAATGATCAAACCTACATCACCATGCAGCTACAACAACTCGACTGGATCCTCCATGCCTGAGCCATTTAGTGTAACAGGGGAAAAGATCACAAGGACGCTGACTAAAACTGGTCACAATACTGGTGCAATCAAACCTACATTACAACAACATAACAACCCTTGACTGGATCCTCCATGCCCGAGTGTTTTAACACAATTTTTTTACAAAGAGATGAAAATAGGTTGACTTCTATTAATCTGAAAGTCTCAAATCCAATACATAACCAGAGAACAAATCTAGCATCAAAACATAACAAAATAGGGAGCTCTGCTCAACCCGTTGATGACCTTAACACAATATCAAAATTGCCTACTTATACTCAGAACTATCCACAACCACCAAGGGTGGGATCTGGCCACTGCATTCAAGGATTTTCATCTTCATCTTCTCTATCAGACTATGCAAACATTCTTTTGTCAGACGTGAGATATGAACAACATGGGCTTGTAGGGAAATCCATCCACAGAGGTACCTCAGGCTGACAACTTTGACCTTTGCATCGGGGCCTCAGTGCCTTCTATTTATGGAGTGAGCCTAGGTTTCAACTGCCAGCATACGTCCATTAACTGATATCTCCTCGAGATTGGGACCAGGCCAGGTAACCAGGGGATGGCCACTTGTTGCGATTAAATATGATGCTTAATGAGCATATGAATTCAGGGCCATGGGTCGCCACGAGATCTATGACTAGGAATGTCCTGCCATTTCTGGTGTCACCATTGAAATTTATCCATCCACCAATTATGGGATATATTAGACTTCACGATGGAGACGACGCCAAATTTGGTTCTTTAAGATCCTTGGGCGTGGAGCAGAGAATGAGCGCCCCATGACTTTGGCCTCACTCCAATGTGACCTCGGGTTATGACCTGGCGCTTATCTCTAAAGGCACTTCATGATTTTTCTTTTTAGAGATCTTCACAACACCAGGCCACAGACTTCCCGATACCTGAGTCGGTGAAATCACCTTGCTCAGATCGATGGTTGGATCTGCTATGCATCGGATGATCGCGATTGCTTCCTTGAAAAACCAAGTCACCAATCATGCACTGGGTGCTTACCTTTATTCTTGGGCCCACCTCCTATGTGACCTCGTGATGTGACCATGGGCCCAATTC
Organism: Picea sitchensis; assembly: GCA_010110895.2. Taxonomy (NCBI): domain Eukaryota; kingdom Viridiplantae; phylum Streptophyta; class Pinopsida; order Pinales; family Pinaceae; genus Picea; species Picea sitchensis. The sequence goes on along the minus strand of SNQJ01S0245648.1, from coordinate 3,911 downwards.
TTGGGTGCTTTGCGACTTCACGTTTCAGGTGATTTGATGTGATCCACTCCTGACTCGTTCGATTTTCGAACTCCCGAGATAGAGCCTAATGAGCGCTAGCTCCCTTCCTATGGACCCGTCCGATGTGACCTCCATTATGACCTGCGGCCCAAATTTCCAAGCATTTTGGAACTTCGCGTTTCACGAAGTCGAAAGTTATCTTACCTCCTTTCTTTCGATTCCTAATTCTCCGACTTCACTAGTGTCATATCAACGATCCATGGCCTTCCATGATCCGACGGTCCAGATCTCTTCTTCACGAATCGAGACTTCACTTTTTGGGACTTGGGGTCATCTTTGCTCGACTTTGATTTTGGGCCTTTGCTCCGGTGCTAAACGTCGAGCGACTTTGGGATTCTGAACGCCCGCGAGCTGCTAATCTGATTTTCTCAGGAATTTCTGCCGTTGAAGTTGATCTCACCTGTTAGTTTGAATTTCATGTCCAAAATGGATTGCTCTAAACGCTTCTCTTTGATGCTTCTTGTGCAGGCTGCGAACTTGGACAACCTGCTTCCCTTGACAGCTATATGTGATAACACATTGCACCATTTACATCTGAACGAAACTATTATCATTCTAGGAGACTTTAGTGTTGACATGCTGCAAAATATTGCCATAACAAAAGAATTGGAAAACTACATGTAAGATAAAATGTGTACAAAACACACTTATTGACCATGTATGGTCAAATGTTCCCATATGACAAGACACACTCTTTATCTTATACACAAACAGGTCTAACCATGATACACTTTCTCTTGTACTTGAATTATGAAATATACATCAAACATATTACAAAATTATATTTAAGTGTCTCAAAGCATATCTAGATACTTTGTTGCACAAAACCAAATAATTCAGCTTGGATCATCCAACTAATTAATATTTTATGGCTTGTAATATCTTTTGGCCAGGAAAAATTCTATATAACCACAACCATGGATCAAGAAAAACAAAGGTTCATGCTTCTAACTCTATCTTTTATTCAATTCCTTTGATTCTCAGTTACTGTATGTATATATTACTTGTTTTCCCTTACATACCGACTTACATTCATGTTCATTGTATTTTGTGCATTCCCACATTGAAACAAATAGAATAATCATAGAAGACGAAGGACTCTTAACCACGAATGTAGAAGAGGAGATACAGAGGTGCATGCTTCTACTCTTATTTCATATGTCATTGTATTTCATTTATTGTCTATATATTTATTCTACTGCTTTGCACCTAATTTATTGTACATGGATACTCCATGTCTTCCTACATAATAACTTATCTTCATGTCAACTGTGTTTTCTGTGCTTCTACATTGAAATAAATATAACTATATTTATTTTTTTACATGTCTTTCTACATATCAACTTACCTTCATGTCCATTGCATTTTTTGCATTGCTACATTTAAAGAAACAGATTATTTGGACAAGAGGGTGAAATCTTATATCCCATAGCAGAGGAAGATGAAGTACAATCTTCGAAAAGGTATTCCAATTGTGATAGTAAATCAAACACACAAAACAAGTAGGTGGATAAAATATTGGACTAGAAAATGATGATTTGGCAACAATGGGCCTTTGTTGAGACTTCCCTCTTCCGAAAATTGCCTTCCCCTTTTCTATTTTCCCACTATCTATTATCCCTTTTTTTTCTCTCTTGTATACTTAACCAAATTCCCCTTTCTTTCTCCCCTCTACTTTCCCTTTCTGGTTACTTTACTTAGTTGTTTTTCCAAAAATGTCTAGGTGCATGGGTTAGCGGACTAACAAGTTCACATTTCTACTCATGCTTCTATATCACAAGTCTGAATGATTGCTTCGCCATTCCATACTTAACGAATTTTTTGATCGCAGGTTCCCGGGCTGGCAGGCTCAAAATTGTGCTTCGATTGTTCTGTGTTCTGCAAATAGCACCCAGAGTTCCACAATATACAAATTGGCAGTCAGACTCCCAGGATGGTGGGCTCAAGATTGCGCTTCTATTGTTCCGTGACCTACAAACAACTTTTGGAGTTCCGTGATATACAGATTGGTCACCAGACTCTCCCATCATGCCATGTTCCGTGTTACACATTTTTCCACTCAAAATTTTTGAGACATACAATTTGACACCTTATTTCATACTCCATCCCCTTCGAGCCTGTATGTGACACGCGTTCAGATTTCCACTGATTATTTTATATCACGAGTACCACCGGTCGCTTCCCCGTTCCATACTCATAAAAAAATTCAATCGCGGGTTCTCGGCCAGGCGGGCTCAAAATTTCACTTCCAATGCTCTGCCCCCTTCAAGCAGCACCCAAAATTCCCCGATATACAAATTGACAACCAAATTCCCCTTGTTTTTTCTCCTCTACTTTCCCTTTCTAGTTAATTAGTCATTTTTTTGAATATTTCTCATGCTTTTATATCACAAGTCCGACCGACCACTTTCCCATTCCTTACTTGGCCACTTTTTCCATCGTTTGTTCCTGGGCAGGCCTGCTCAACATTGCGCTATTGTAGTTTCGAAACCTACAAACAACACCCAGAGTTCCACGATATACAAATTGATTGCCGAAGTCCGTCATCGTGCCCTCTTCCATGTTACACATTTTGCAGTCAAAATTTCAGAGATATACAATTTGACCATCGGGCCCTCACGTCTCTTGAGTATAATTTGTGACCCTATTTTGAAGCCCGACTGACCGCTTTCCATACTTGGCCATTTCTTAGAATCTCTTTCACAGGTGGTTGGGTTGGCGGGTTCACAAAATGTCCAATGATTAATCGCTCTTCGTCATCCCTGCCATCTTGGCACTTCTTTCTATATATGCAATTATTAATATTTAATGCTAATAGCTCATCATGCAGGAACTGTTAAGATTGTCATTAATGTCCGAAAGGCTGGAGGAGATCTGCCATTAATATGAATTAAACCAATATTTGTGGAGGGCTATATTATCCCTTCCTAGTGTTCATTTCAAGCATCATGGAATATCTTTCGTGCGTTGTCCGATTGACGACTTCACAAAATATCCAATCCTTAATCGCTCTTCGTCGTCCCCGCCACCTTCACATTTTTTTCTAAGTATGCAATTAGTAAGCTTTAATGGTAACAACTCATTATGCAGGAACTGTAGAAATTGTCAATAATCAACGAAAGGTTTGAGGATATCTCCCATTGATACACATTAAACCAAAATTTGCGGAGGGTTATATTATCCCTTCTGAGTGTTCATTTCAAACATCATTTGGAGAAAATGGATGTTCTCGTCAACTTATGGCAGCATCTCGACAACAGTTCTATCCAGATACAGTAAACACCTTCGGGCATGATGACCAGAACTTCCAGTGGTCCAAGGCATATTATTACTACTCATCTCCTTCCATCGAGAAGCAAGTAAGGAGATGGTCCCTTGCTCTACCGAGAGATATAGTTCAAGCCAAACAATTCCAAGGAACCCCCCGTTGCGTTGATGGCCAATGATAGAGGTTGATGTGGTCGATTTTGAGTTGGAAGAAGATGATCTGATGGATTATGATATAGCGATGGATGATGGAAATATAGACGTTGTTCCCAATCCTGAGCCCAAATTGAAATCCACCATAATGGGGGGCACTTACCGGCTCGACGATGGCGGCCCTAACAAAACCAAAGGAAGCGGTTTCAGAAAATAAATCGACGTTGAACGCAATAGCCGCTTTGCAACTCAAAAGTTTGTGTCTCTCGACTCGGGTGGAGGTCCTCGCCCTCAGAGATGTATCCTTTCCTTCCATTTTTAGGGTTTTGGATTGGGTTTGGATTTGTCCCTACTGCAGGCTGTGTCCCTGAAGTCTTTGACTGTAAGGAGATGGTCTCTTGGTGCATCGAGAGATATATTTCAAGCCAAAT
>SNQJ01S0245647.1:0-10658 GCA_010110895.2 Picea sitchensis | reverse complement strand
ATTATGTATGCTGGGAACAAAACAAACTAGCAAACCGAAATGCACTTTGGTTGTCTTTCACAGAAAGGATATCTACTCCATTATGGCACATGCAAGTATGAGATGGAGTTCTTATGACAAATCAACTCTTCTATCTGACCCAGAGAATTAACTATGCAACCACACTTCTGAAAGGGAAATCACACATCAATCGTCAAGACATAGCATGGGTAGTTCAATAGTCAATATACTGAGTNNNNACATTCATGTCTATGGAACAAAATCAAATTCGTAAAAATAGAGAATATGCAAAACAGAGTGAGTAAAGCTCTCTAAACTATCATATAATTAAAATTCTAGTCTAAATTGTACTGCTATCATCTGAAGGAATTAAAGCTTCAGCTAATCTAACATTCACACTATTGAAAGAAAATGTTAATACTAATCTACGAAGGTCTTGATCTTTGTTGGGCGGTGGGCCTTTGCCGCTTCAACAGGTCAGCGACTGGAGTCTACAGTAAACTTGTTTTCAACCCACACATTACTCTCACTCAAACTTCAAAACATAGAATCAAACTATGCTAACAACTCAGCTCACATTCAATCATAGATGATCAAGGCATAGAGATAAATGACGTCCTTCTATTAATATTCACCCAGAATATGTTCTACAATATATAACACTGCTTCACATCTGTATTATGCTAACTCTCTCCTTCATTCCACCATCCTTTCCATGACTATTTAAACAGTCTTAGTCATGAAACACAAGGAGGTGAAATCGTTTGCAAATCAGTCAATTGTTAAATTTAATTATTCGGTTACATATTCTAAGCTTCATCCTCATGACACGAAGTGCATGAGGATGATGAAAAAACAAAATATCCTAACATAGCCTTGCTAAAACATTTATAATTCAATAGCCATCCAACAATTGTCTTGGGTACGATCTGGAGCTAAACTTGGTACATACGGCTTCCTGAATTAGTACCAGATCGTAACAGGTAGATGGTACCAGATCTGAATAGTGTGCAAATGGGGTACTAGATCACAACAGTCTATGGTCATTGGTACCAGATCGCGACAGGTTAGATTCAGTATCGGATCTGCATAGAAGGTGTGCTTGGTACGAGATTCGGACAGTGGTAATTCGGTGTACAAGTACCAGATAGCTGAGCTGGTACAGGAAGGCTGGACTTATCTAGAGGTCAAAGATTATACATGGAAAATTGAAGCATTAGTACATGAAACATTTAATCTCCTAGCTCAATAATACCACAAAAATGCATGAATTAATTATACTTTACCTTATGACCTTATCAACGACTAATGGTAGTGTTCTTTGTCGTTTACCCAAGCTTAGGTACGCCAAAAGGGTATAGATGAGGAGTAAAATAGGGTATTGGGGATGTCAATTTAGGGTCTCAACATATTGGTCCCTTCACTTGGTGGATATCTATATTATGTATCCTGCATAGATGATTTCTCCATGAAGACATGGTTGTATTTCCTAAGGAATAAATCATAGTTTTTCAACAAGTTCAAATATTTTAAGTCTGTTGTGGAAAACCATATAGATAAGAAGATCAAGGTTCTTAGAACTGAAAATGGAGGTGAGTTTTATCGAAAGGATTTTGAGCAATTCCACAAGCAATGTGGCATAGCATGGCAAAATACGACACCATATACCCCATAAAAAAATGGAGTTGTTGAAAGAATGAATAGGATGTTTATGGAAAAGGAAAGGAGAATGCTTAGTGGCACCAAGCTCGAACAAGAATTTAGGGGAGAGTTAGTTGACACAACAAAATATTTGGTAAAAATGTATCCTTCATAAGTTCTAGTCGACTCGACTCCATATGAGGTATGGTTTTGTAATACTCCTTCACTTTAACATCTTAGATTCTTCGGCTATAATTCATTTGTGCATGTTCCCAAGGAAAAGAGGAACAAGTTTGACAATAAGGCATTCAAGTGTATTTTCATTAGCTACAAGGATGGAATGAAGGGATATAAGTTATGGGATCTGATCTAATTTGGAGGAAAACAGTGTTTAGCTAATATGTGATCTTCAGGGAAGTTGGAGGAACTTCAAGGACTAAAGAGGCTCAAACGGAGAAAGAACCAAAGTAGTTAGTATTTGAGTTGAGGAACGAAGAATATGTTTCAGATGAAGAGGTGGAATATATGACTTCGGTTGTAAGCAGAATGAGTAAGGAAAAAACCTGAAAGGTACAATCCACCTAGTTTTCATTATGCATTTGTGTTATATGCCACTGACGATGAACACAATTCGGTTAGAGAGGCAGTCAAATCGACAGAGAGTAATCTCTAGAAGGGGTCCATGGTCGAAGAAATGGAATCGTTGCACACGAATGAGATAGGGGATTTGGTCGAACTACCTAATGGAAGGAAACACGTCAGTAGAAAGTGGTCATTCAATAAAAAATTCAATGCATTAGGTCAAGTCGAGAAGTTCAAAGCTCAACTGGTAGCAAAAGGGTATTCCCAAGTCGAAGGAGTCAACTTTGGTGATATTTTCTCTCATGTTGCAAAATTAACTTCCATTAGAGTAATAATGTCTCTGGTTGTATCATTTGTGTTAGGATATTTAGACAGTTAGGATTTATTTAAGATTAACTTGGTATAATGTGTCGTTAGGTAAAAGTGTATTTCTTAGTGTGTTTCTTTAGTATGCATTTGTAGTTAGGAAATTCGACGGTCACGATATGTTCCTAGCATAGAGTGATTCAATATCTCCTATTCTCCTCAATATTAATGGCTACATTGATACATGGCTTAGCACTCGATAGGTCCTTTATCTCTATTTAAAGATCATGGGGGGTCATTTGTCAATGATCAATTGTGAGAAACTCTCTTGTAAACTCTCTTTGTAAATTTTGTTCTTTTGCATTAATAAATTGCTCCAATTGGCCATGTTGGTTGGGGCCATGGTTGTTTCCCCGTAGGGGTTTTACCACGTGAAAACATCAATGTGTTGATGTTTTATCTGGTTGTGTGAGTGGTTATTGAAGGTGTTCATCCTCTGTTAGAATACTTGTATTGTCGAACATTGTATCGGAGCTCATTTGAAGACTCACTCTCATTGTAGATCGAGATTGTGAAGTCGTGTTTCCTCATCTCTGGTTTATACCATTTCCATACATTTCTGGGTTGAGAGGACTATTCCATTGTTTCTGGAGGATTTTAATTTCACTCGAAAAAAAATAAAATTCCCAAGATACAACCATTTCAGTCAGATCCAGAGGTATAAATCCTAAATACGCCCTTTTGAATTTTTTAAGAGTTATTGTTTCAGTTTTCTATTTTTTATTTATAAGTTGCTACTCTTTTGGATATGTGTATTCTCTTTGCCCTGCACCCTGTGCGATCTCAGAAAATCATAAACTATTTTCTTGTCTATGTATGCTCTTTGTCGTTTGCTCTGTGTAATCTCGGTAAATCATAAATAGAGAGAAATTTGCATTTTTGGGGTAAGCTAACCAAGATCTATCTATTTTTGTCGTTGAGAAGTGAGAATTTTTTCTTTTGTGAAAAGAGTTTTTTATGAGCATGCTCTCCAAGTCCATCATCAACAAAAACAACAATAACAATCCTCCTTCTAAATAATATAATATGTTTTGCACTATCTCACTTTGTTAAAAGTTACTTTAATTAGTAAGAGGTCTTGAGTTCAAGTCTCTCTTTTGTTTCTTTTTTTGAAAAAGTTCATGCATTGATTGTAAAGTGCATTTCACTTAAGTTATAAAAGTGAATCACTATAAAATAACTTTAAACATTTTCTTTAAAGTTAAGTTTTGCACGCAACTTTCATTTATAAAGTAACTTCATTGTAAAAGTGATTCTCACTTGTTCTATAAAAGTGAGACACTTCATAAATAACTTATTTAAAAGTGAGATTATAGGCACATTTAGGAGGTGTATCACCACATGGACCAACTTCTACTTGCCATGTGGCTCTTTGGTTATTATTTATGTATTTTTTCAAAAGGGCACAACTTTCACATCTGAAGTCCGTTTTCAGTGTTGTTTTTTTTTAAACGACCTAATTTTTTGATATCTTTCCATCCAGAGAATTAGTTTGATTTTTTTAAACCATATTATCTGCATATTTAATATGGTTTCTCCCAATGATCTTTTTCTTACCGACACCAACTACTTCTAATGGAAATCCCATATGAAGGATTTATTAAGTAAAGGAGTGTACCAGATTACCTTGGGAAAAGAAATAGAACCTATTTATGATGAAAATAAAATCAAATGGGAAAATAAGAATGATAAATCTTGTAGACTAATTGGAATGTCCATCTCTCTTGAATTAAGGTTTCACCTTCGAGGAATTGATGACCCTAATGAAGATTGGGAAAATATTGAATATGTGTTTGGTAAACACATTATTTGAGCCCACCGGATAGAAAATCAAATCATGACTTTAATTCCAAATGATTTTTCTTCCATTGAAGACTATTTATCTAAGTTCAAAACATTTATAATTTTATGTGAAGAATGTAACATAAAGATGGAAGAAGAGTGTTGCATATATATTATTATTTTTAAGATTGGTAGTGCATATTTAGTGTTTGTATCTACCTTCTATGCCACTAGAGAATCTCTAGGGACGTCTTATCAAAAACCCACTCTTGAGTATTTTTTTTATTCTTTGATTAGAGAGCAAGATAAGCTTGTGCAACTTGGACTGATCAGCACTACAAGTACCTCCAAAAAATAATTATTTTCCCAACAAAAAGATAAATCCAGAAATACCAAGAAGCAACATCCTCACCACAACAACAAGTAAAACAAGGGTACCAAACCCACTCAGCTAGATTTCGCTCCTAATGGTGACAAAGGATAAAAATCTAAAAATAAGAATATTGACATACATTGCAATGTTTGTGGGAAATATGGTCATGATGAGTCCAAATGTTTTAAGAAGATGGAATCTTTAGAAGCATAAATGAAGAAGCACAACACCATTATTGATTATACTTCTTCTTCTTCTTCTCGTGGACATGCACTTTATGCTTCTAGTTTCTCATTCAATGCAACTTCTACTTATTCTTATAATGAGTGGTTTATTGATTCTGGAGCATCCTATCATATGGATAAATATAAAGCCTTATTTTTTTCTCTAAATGAATGTAACACCAAGAAAATATTTCTTGGTGATGATATATCTCTTAGTGTTGTAGGGTCTGGAACAGTTCAGGTAGATAATGGTCATTTTAATGATGTACTATGTGTTCCAAGTCTTTCTTGCAACCTTCTATCAGTATATCAAATCACTCATTTGGGTGAAGTTAAAACCATAGAGTTTTCACCTCACCAAGTCGTAATCAAGGATCTAAAATATCCTCAGCATGTTCTTGCAACTGGAATTGTTGATGATTTTACCAGGTTGTACAAGTTTGACAACTTTGGATCATCATATTTTCCATCATTTTTTTTTCTCACAATGATGACTTGAGAAAACTTTGGCACGAGCAGTTTGGTCATCTAAACTATTGCTCATTGCAACAACTATGTAATCAACAGATGGTGACTGTTCTTCCTCTTGTTTCATGCAGAGATGGTGTTTGTGTCGGTTTTGTTCTCGACAAACATCATTGGGATAGTTTTGAAAAACGTGCCTCTTGGCATGCCTTGACCCCTTTGTATTTTTTTCACAATGACTTGTGTGGTCCACTTTCTTCTCAAATTTAATTAATGACTTTTCTAGACACACTTTGGTTTACTTCTTAAAAATTAAGAGCGGAGATTTTGACAATTTCTTGGCCTACAAGGCCCTTATAGAAAAGCAATATGTACATCAACTTCAAATATTAAGAACAGATAATGGAGGTGAATATGTGAACAATAAATTCACAAGTTACTGCACTACACAGGGAATCCAAAGGCAACACAATATTCCATATACACCATGACAAAATGGTGTTGTTAAAATAAAGAACCACACTTTAAAATAAATGGGTAATTGTATGATCCAATATAAGGGATTAATTCAAAATTATTGGGTGGAAGCCATTAATTGTGCAAATTACATAGTAAATTGCACTCCCACCAAGGATCTTAAAATATAACACTAGAAGAATAATGGAATAAAATTAATACAGATGTAAGTCACTTCCATGTATTTGGCAATGTAGCATGGGCTCACATTCCTAATGAGAAAAGGAAAGAATTGCATCTTAAAAGTGAGAAGTGTATATTTGTTGGTTATTCTCAAGATGTCAAATGTTACAGACTTCTTCAACCACATTGTAATGAAATTATTATTATAAGAGATATTAAATTTGATGAAATATCTTAGCCTACGAGCCTAATTCAGTGTTTGTGACTTCTTTGGCCTGTGAGCAATCTTTGGACTTTGTGCCTTTTTCTATTCTTATTCTGGTTTCTTCATCTTCAGATGATGACAGTGAGGATGAAAATACACCTCCACCTACTCACCTTCCTCCAGATGATTCCATTGAGCCAAAACCTACACCAACACCATCGCTTCCTAGATGGGTTTGTTCAACACTAGAAGCATCTAGTGATCATGCCAATGATATTTCAGATCAGCGTTGGACATTTTCACAGTTCCAATAAGCCTTTTCTCTTTTGGGTCAAGTTTCAGAGACTCGTGATCCAGAGACATTTGCAAAATCTTCAAGTCATCTTGATTTGGATACAGTAATGAATGAAGAGTATCATTTTTTAATGGAAAACGATACTTGGGACCTTGTACCTCTTCCAAAAGGAAGAAAATGTGTCAGATGTAAAAGGGTCTATAGACCTAAGTATGCAGTAGATGGAAGTGTTGAAAGACACAAGGCTTGGTTAGTTTCCAAAGTATTTTACCAAGTTGAAGGAATTGACTATAATGAAACCTGATGAGTGAGATTGTTGTGGTTGGGATTTTCGGTTTTGATTGGAAAAGCCACAGTGTTGTCAATAGACTATCGACGTTTCTATGTAACCTTTACCCATGTAGACAAAATGAATTAAATATGCCTTGTTCTTTCCCTTGCTTCCTCACATAAATGGGAGGTCCATCAAATGCATGTTAAATATGCCTTCTTGCATGGGGATTTGTAAGAAGAAATCTACATAGAAAAACCTCCAAGATATGTCCAAAATGAATCTAGCCTTGTTTGTCTCCTTACAAAATATTTGTATGGTCTTAAGAAAGTTCCTCGATCTTGGTATTCCAAAATGGACAACTTTCTTCTTAACACCGGATTTTCTAGATGTCATTCTGATCCAAATGTCTATACCAAGAAAGTAGGAATCGATCTCATAATCCTTATCCTTTATGTTGATGACCTTATCCTTACTGGTAGTGACCCAAAAATTTTAAACCATGTGAAAACCATCCATAAGAAGAAATTTGAAATGATAGACTTAGGATTTTTGCACTATTTCCTTGGCCTCCAAGTTTTGCAAACCAAAGAAGTGATTTTTCTTTCCTAGTCTAAGTATGCTTGTGACCTTCTTCGTCACTTTCACAAGGAATTTTGTAAACCATCCCCTTCTCCCTTCCAATATAGAGTTAATCTTGTTGTGACCTATACTTCTTCCAAAGTTGATGCCACTTTGTACCTTCAGTTAGTTGGTATCCTCTTATACTTGACTCATACTTGTCATGATCTTTCCTTTGTTGTTGGTATTGTTGCTCAGTATATGAAAAAACCCCATGAAATCCATTGGAAATAAGATAAAAGAGTACTTTGGTATGTCCATGGTATAGTTGAGTTCGGGATACATTATGGTTCAGGCAGACTCCTTTATTGGTTAACTTCACTGATTCAAATTGGGTCAGAAACCCTAAAGATTAGAATTCTACTTTAGGTTATGTTTTCATCCTTGGTTCGATACTTCTCACTTGGGACTATGAGAAACAACTAGATGTTTCTCTTTCTTCAATAAGAGAAAAGTATTGAGCAATGGTTAATGCAAGTCAGGAATCCTTGTGGATTCGACATATCCTTTTAGAGTTTGGATTCTAGTAGCAACATCAGACCATCCTTTGGTGTGACAATCAAAGTGTTATCAAGCTTGCCAAAGATCCATTTCAAAATAAACGTATAAAACACATCGATTTACACATACACTTCATCAAAAAATCATTCATGATTGAGTTATTGAAGTGCTCTTATGCCCTACAAAAGATCAAGTTGCAAACATTTTCACAAAGTCTCTTACAGAAGCGATGTTTTCCAAACTTTGATCTATGTTAGGAGTTCGGGAAGTTGTCGTTAATGGGGGATAGGATCTAATGCCTCCTTACTTCTCCTATTGGGTCATGTTTGTAAATCCTTCAATCCTATCCCAAGTTTTTCTTAAGGGGGGATGTTAGGATATTTAGACACTTAAGAGTTAGTTCAAGTCAACTTGTTCTAATGTGTCATTAGGTAAAAGTGTGTTTCTTTAGTATGCATTTGTAGTTAGGCAATATGATGGTCACGATGTGTTCTCGATGTAGAGTGATCCAATGGTTCATATTCTCCTCAATCTTAATGGCTACATTGATCTGTGTCTTAACACCTAATTGGTCCATGATCTCTATTTAAAGAGCATGGTAAGTCATTTTTCGATGATCGATTGTGAGAAACTCTCTTGTAAAATCTCTTTGTAATTTTTTTTCTTTTGCATTAATAAATTGCTCCAAGTGGCCACATTGGATGGAGTCGTGGATGTTTCCCCATAGGATTTTTACCGCATGAAAACATCGTTGTGTTGATCTTTGATCTGGTTGTGTGAGTGGTTACTGAAGGTGTTCGTCCTTTGTTGGAATACATGTGTTTTTGAACAATTTTATCTTGAGATAGGGAAAATGGATGTGAAGATGGTGTTCCTACATAGGGACCTAGAGAAATAAATCTACATGAAACACCTTGAAGGATTAGCAGTAAAGGGAAATAAATAGTTGGTGTGAAAATTGAAGAGATCCCTTTATGTTCTAAAGTAATCACCAAGGATGTGGTACCAAAAGTTTGACACATACATCCTTAGTTTGCAATTTGTGATAAGCAAGGTTGATCACTGTGTATATTCTAGGGAAGAAGGAAGTCATTTTATATATGTATCTTTGTATGTTGATGACATGTTGCTAGTCGTAAACAACATGGAAGCTATAAAGGAGGTGAAGATGTAGCTATCCTTCAAGTTGAACATGAAGGATCTCGATGCAGCGAACTTCATTATTGGAATGGAGATTAAGAGTGATCATGTACTTAGAAATATTTGGTTAAATCAGAGAAAGTACATTGAAATAGTATTGAAGCATTTCAACATGCAATATTGAAAAATTGATCAAGGTACCAATTCCTGTGGGAGAAAAACTAATTGTTGAATAGTGTCCAAAGACACAATAAGAGATAGAGGGAATGGTACATGTTCCCTATGCTAGTGATATTGGTAGTCTGATGTATGTGATGGTCTGCACTTGACCAGACATTGCTCGTGTAGTGGAAGTATTGAGTGTATACATTTCAACACCCGGGAAACAACACTATATTGTTTTCAAGAGAATGTTCAAGTACTTGTGTGGCACAACAGAATATCTTATTTTCTACCAAGGGAAACCTGAAACTGACAAGGAAGTAAATGTACATGGATTTGTCAAGGCCTACTAGGATGGAGATTTGGATCAATGAAGGTCGACCAATGGATATGTATTCAATATGTTTGGTGGAGCAATCAGTTGGATGATTAAGACACGGACAATTGTAGTCTTGTCGACAACAGAAGTTGAATACATGGAAACCAATTATGCAAGAAAATAATTAGTGTGGTTGCATCGATTATGTTCAAGGATTGGGTTTTTTTAGGGTCCTAACCTCCCTAACCCCTCAAGTACATAGAATAATATGTTTTTCTATGGAACAAAGGTTGTCATTAGTAAATAAATCCTATGTAATCATGTGAACATGTCTAATGTAAGAAGACTTACTAGAAGGTTCTAATTCTAGAAAATTCTTCCTCTAGAATGTTCTCTAGAAGATATAAATAGTATAAATAGGGGTAGAAAACATGGTGTTATAGAAATATTCCCCTACGGACTAGTGAACTTTCCCTTGGATTACAGACCCCTAATACCAAGACATAAAAACACAAGTGGACATTAACATCCCTTTGAATTTAATTTAACTAATCAGAAAGAGAGAGAGGGAGAAAAGGTGTGATGTACCTAGTTTTGAAGTTTGTCCTCGTTGCTTCCAATCCGAGCTTGATCTCTAAACTCCTTAGCGTAACTTGATACCTTCAATGGAATAGGCAGCAAATAGAAACAAAGAATGCCTAATCTACAAGATTGGATCAAAAAAATGCATCTACAAAGATTGAAGGAATGGTAGACAAGCACATGCAAAAATACACAAGCTTGAAGGAAATAGGCAAAGTATATTAAAATGAGAACCCAAAGAGAATACCTACAAACATGGATGATGATGCAACACTCCTCCAAGATTCCCTCGTCCAGCCCTTGCACGATGCTACCAATATCATAAGTTTGATATCTAAAAGCTTCATCCCTTCTCCATGTAAAGCCCTCATTATATAGGATTTGGAGGCTTAACCACCATGTGTTGAACACACCATGCTACTGAGAGGGGGGGTGAATCAGTAGCATAGACAATTAATCCTTTTTAACTTTATCAACCTTATATCACCAA
>SNQJ01S0245646.1:0-13181 GCA_010110895.2 Picea sitchensis | reverse complement strand
CAAGATCCTATATATTTTGAGGATGCAATTAAGGAAGAACATTGGATTAATGCAATGAATGAAGAAATGGAATCTATTAAGAAAAATGATACATGGGATCTAGTTGATTTACCTAAGGAGAAAGAATGCATAGGTGTGAAATGCGTATATAAAACTAAATATAAGGCAAATAGAGAAGTTGACAAACATAAGGCAAGATTAGTAGCTAAAGGATTTGCACAAGAATATGGAGTTGATTACAATGAAACATTTTCACCCGTAGCAAGACTTGACACAGTTAGGATGGTACTAGCTATTGCAGCTCAACATAATTGGAAAGTTTATCAAATGGATGTCAAATCAGCCTTCTTGAATGGATATTTAGAAGAAAAGGTCTATGTGCAGCAACCACCAGGGTATGAAGTAAGAGGACAAGAAGACAAGGTTTACAGGTTAAAGAAGGCACTTTATGGATTGAAGTAAGCACCAAGGGCTTGGTATAGCAGGATAGATTCATACATGATAAAAAATGAATTCATAAGAAGCACTAGTGAGCCTACACTATACACCAAAGTCAATGAAGAAGGTCAAATCTTGATTGTTTGTCTATATGTTAATGATTTGATCTATACAAGTAATCTCTCAATTGATATGTTTAAATCAGCAATGAAGAAGGAATTTGAGATGACAGACTTGGGGTTAATGAACTATTTTCTTAGCATTGAAGTGACACAAAATGATAAAGGAATTTTCATCTGTCAAAGTAAATATGCAAGAGATGTTTTAAAAAGGTTTAGAGTGATAAACTGCAGCCCAGTTTCTACACCTGTGGCAGTTAGCACCAAACTAAGTAGAGATCAAAATGAGATGGATTTTGATTCAACTATATTCAGAAAATTGGTTGGAAGTTTGATGTATCTCACCGCAACTAGGCCAAATATAATGTATGGAGTCAGTTTGATTTCTAGATTCATGGACACACCAAAGAACTCACATTGGCAAGAAGGAAAAAGGTTATTAAGATACATTGCAGGGACTATAAATCATGGCATACTATATTCCACTTCAAATAATCTACAGTTGGTTGGATACAAAGATAGTGATTTTGCAGGAAGCATTGATGATAGAAATAACACATCTGGATATGCATTTCATCTTGTTGTTAGCGTCGGAAGTCACTCATGCATTGCTTGCAGGAGCAGAGCCCAACACCCATCAGTTTTTATGTCACAGTTTGTTTTAAAAGGGTGATCAAATGGAGGTAAAGACTCAAGGAAATATCGTTCTAAATCAGGGACTGGGTCTGGTATGTAAAGAACGAAGGAGGTATGGAATCCTAACTTCATCCAGTGGGTTGATTAAAAGATGATCAAGTGGAGGACTTAGTAAGAAAGGTGAGCAAACAACTTTGAGCAGCAGGCTTTCGGCAGTTTGTAGAAGAAAGACTCTGAATGCAAGATCTGCTTGGTTCAGGGTCTCAAGGAACTAAAAGGGGACTTGACTGGATCCTCCAATTCCAAGTCACTCAGCGTTGGGGAAGTCACAAGAACTGACTAGAGACAGTGCAACTATTATAGTGATCCATTACAACATCATCCTATAATAGCTACAACTTGAATGGATCCTCCAATTCCGCGCTGCTCTAACACAGTGTAAACAAAGACATGAAAGAAAGTGGCATTCATAAGGCAAGAAGTCTCAAAAGTTCATACATAACCAGAGCAACAATGCTTTATTAAAACTTTACAACCGGGAGCTCAGCTCAACCATCGATCCTTAAAAAATCTGAGAAAACTCCCCTAAATACCTAGAGCAAAACCCAAAGAAGCCAATTCGAGACATCGCATTGAAGACATTACGTATGAATGTTTACTGCGCCTGCAGTCTCTAGATAGTCGCGAACTTCAGTCAGACGTAATCGTGCTCCAAAAGGACATGTGAATGAATTGACAAGCTTACAGTCATTTCTGGACTTTCCATTTATGGTGGAAACGATGTCCAACCACCATCAACTGATGCAATAACTGTTTCATTGGGATCGGGAAAGGCCCCGGCCGACTTTGTACCTACAGGACATGGAAGCCTTCTCATTCTGCCATTTGGATCTTTCATGGAGAAATCATGGTAGGACTAGCGGGTGGACATGGAGGCCATCGTGATGACTTGGAGGACTTGACATGAAGTGGTGAATGGACGGTGAGGAGAGGCCATACAGATAGATGTGGCAGAGGGAGAACGATATGGAAAATGCGAGTGGAAGAATTCGTGGGCTTCGAAATGTACGAGCCAGGTGGAGGAGACACAGGGGCCAGGAAAAAATGTGGGTTGGCATGACGCGGGGATAAGACGTGGCGGTAAGGGATAAATAGTGGAGGTATGTGATGAGGTTACGGGGTTTCGGGGTTTGCGGTGCCGGGGTGCACAAGTACCCGGAATTCCCGATACTCCGATCCCCGATTTGCGATAAGCTCCATTTCTTATAAGCTAGCCCCTACCGGCTAGAAAATGAGCCATATGACCAATGCCTCCGTGTGACCGTAGTCAAACTCTCCATTGATTTTTCGGCATTCTTGATGACATGATATTTGTGTCCACGGGACTTGCGATTTTCCAATTGTCGATGCGCCTTCCTTGCTAGCCCTTCGACTAGACCGTAGTCCAAGTGACCACTACCACATGTCCTCGACCATACCCTCCATCGAGGTTTCACGTTTTGCAATGTCAACGAGCACGCGTCCTCTAGACTCGCAATTCCCTGAAACCCGATGACTTATGGTCGTTGACCTGTCAACGGTCCGCTTCCCGTCGTGAAAACCTGCCACCTATCCTCCATGAGTCACAGTTGTTCCCTGCCGATCGAGAAATCATGTATCGCGATTCTGCAATGCACAAGACTCTCGCTCCCAAGATCTCCGATATCCCGATTCCCGATGAAGCCCTCCTGTGTATCTTTCGCCGCTTCTCCTGTCCACGATCAAGCTCACTTGGCCCCCGGCAGATTTCTTTTGTGTGCTGCACTTGGGCACTTATCGTGCAATCCTGCAGACCTTGTTCCCCGATACCACAATTGTTGCTAACATTAGGCTCCATGGGGGATAGAGTCGTCCCAATGATGCTCTAAGGACTCATTTTGCAGTTTCAGTGCCTTGCTATTGGGCTATGGAGTCATTATTAGGCCGCAAAAATAAAAACGAAAACAAACTAAGAAACAAAAAGACAATATTTACAAACAAAGGAGCCAATGGAGGCTCAGACAAAACATTTCTTCAGGAAATGCCCATTCACTGGCTGCTAAAAAATTCTTCGCCTTCCAAATCTCGCAACCTGTTTGTGTTGTTTGAGAAAGTCTCGGAGATTCTGAAAGGCCCAATCCACAGGGCTTCAAATTTGTTGTGTTTTCCCTTATCTTGTTTAGGAGCATCCCATTTCAGCACCAGGTCTCCTATCTGGAACCTCTCCCTCTTGGCCTTCCTATCGAATACCTGCTTGATATTTTGCTGATGGTCTTGAATCCTATCCATTGTCTGTTCCCTGGCCTCCTGGACCTCTACTAGCTGATGAATCCTTCTGACCATGTCATTGGGCTCTTCTTGATAATCCTAGAGGAATTTCGCTACAGGAATGGCCAGCTGAGAAGGAAAGACAGCTTCGGCTCCGTAGACTAATTGGAAAGGGGAGAGGCCTATAGATCTCTTTGTAGTCACCCGATCATCCCATAGGGCGAATTTCAGGTTTGAATTCCAAGCCCTTTTGTTGTCTTCCAACAACCTTTTGATGATCCTTATCAAGCTTTTGTTGGAGGATTCTGCTAGACCGTTGCCCTGTGGATAATATGGGGTGGAGTGAATCAGTTTGATCCCGAACTGTTCACAGAACTTATCTTGTGGTTCATACCTGAAAGCGACTACATTATCAGTGACAATCTTATTTGGGCAGCCGAACCTTGTGATGAGGTCCTCCAAGAATCCAATGATTACCTTGTGGGAAGCACTCCTGGTGGGGATAGCTTCAATCCACTTGGAAAAGAAATATGTAGCAGTCAGGATCCACCTGTGCTTCCCACTATATGCAGGATGAATTTCTCCAATGAAATCTAGGCCCCACTGCTGGAAAGGCCCTGAAACCACCACCGGATTTAGCAGCATAGACTTGAGTTGTTTCATTCCTACAAATTTTTGACATTTGATGCAGGCTCTGACCTTTCTACAGACATCAGCGAACACGGTAGGCCAGTAGTATCCAACCCTGAGGATTTTGTGGGCTATGTCTCTCCAGAAATGGTGCCCCCCACACAGGTCGTTGTGAAATTCAGCCATGACTTTCTCAGCCTCTGGTGGACTCATGCATTTTAAAAGCACCCCCAGCGGGTCTTTCCAATATAACACTTGATCGATCAGGCAGTACCTAACTGCTTTGAGCTTTAAAGCTCATGCTTTTCTTTTTTGTAGGCCGTCTGGAGGCCGCAGCTCCTGCAGAAAGTATATTACATCCTTATACCAAGAACATCGAGTCAATGGGGGCTCCCTTTGATGGTCTACGTCCGACAGTCGATGTTGCCGAATACCTGAGCATTCGTTGATGAAACTTATTCCCAACGCTTGGCAGTTTTCTTCAGCCAACAGCTTGGCTAAACCTTGCCCTTTGATCAATTTGGTGGGCCTTATTTTCAGGTCGAATTCTAGGATTTTGGCTATCCATTTACTCCTTCTCCCGTCTATGTCATGCTGAATAAGAATGTCTTTAACAAAAGCCAAGGGGACATAGGCGATGATCTTTGACTGCAGGATGTAGGTTCTAAAAGCTTTGAGAGCTTTTACTAGAGCATAAGCCTGCTTCTCCATAGTGTCATACCTGACTTCGACATTCCTCAATGCTCGGATTAAATAAGCAATAGGCTGCTCTAGCCCACTGTCATTTGTCTGTAATAGAACAACAACCACTGTGTCAGGTGAGGCAAAGGAGAAAATAAGGAAATCCTTTGAGTAATCGGGACTGATAAGCACCAGAGCTTCAGTCAGGGCCTTCTTGATCTGTTCAAAAGAATGTCGCAATTGAGGGGTCCACCTTACTTCATTCTCTTTCTTTAACATGGTTGTTATCAACTTTACCTCCTCAACAAAGTTAGACACAAACCTCCTCAGAAAGTTAATTTTACCAAGGAAATATTGGACCTCCTTCTTGGACCTCGGGATTGATAAGGCTTGTATCGCCTCAACTCTGTTGGGGTCAATCCTGACTCCTTCTGCTAATACTATGTGGCCTAGTAACTTTCCCTCCTTCATAGCGAATAGGGATTTCTTGGGGTTTAATGAGATGCCAAACTTTCTACATTTCAAGAAAACTTTCCTGAGATGGCGACGGTGTTCTTTATCAGATTTTGAAAATACTGTGATGTCATCCAGATAAATGACCACAAATTTATCCTTTTCCCCAACGAAAGCTATGTCCATGGCATGCTGGAAAGTCGCCCCTGCATTCATTAGTCCAAATGGCATCTTGGCATACATAAATGTGCCCCATGGAGTGGTGAATGTTGTCTTTTCCATGTCTTCAGGCAGAACAGAGACCTGATTGTAGCCAGAGAAACCATCAATCATGGACATCCTGGAAGCTCCTGTCACCCTCTGCGGTATATGTTCCATCTTCGGCAAGGGGTAGTTATCCTTCCGTGAACTCCTGTTCAGGTTTCTGAAGTCTACACAGAGTCGGATCTCTCCATTCTTTTTCCTTACTGGCACCAAGTTGGCCACCCATTCTGAATATCTCAGTGGAACAATGATCTGGGCTTGAAGCAACTTCTTCACTTCCCTCTCCATGATAGGCAACAGCATGGGATTGATCTGTCTCAGCTTCTGCCTGAATGGCTTTGCCTCCTCCTTTAATGGAATTTTATGCTCGATGATAGAGGTGTCATAGGTTTTGAGGTCTTCGTAGGTCCAGGAAAACACATCAGCAAATTCCCTCAAAAGTCCAATGTATTCGGACCTCTGCTCCTCTGTCAGACTTCTTGATAATTTGACATACTTGGGCTCACTCTCGGTTCCAACGTCGCACTAAATAGTACCAGCGTCCTCCTCCGAGACTTCTCCTTTTACCGACACATCATTTCTATCAAAAAGCCTTTCCAAAGGAACCATCCCTCTGGTAATATGGTTGCTGGGCAGCTGTACGATGTCACGCTCTGCAATCTTATTCAGAAAATTACCCCCATCGAGCTCTTCCTCTGAGACGACGTCTTGGTCTATGTGCATTTCTGAAAATTCCTCAACAGTCTCCAAGAACCTCTTAACCTCGAGATCGTCCTCGAACACCTTCCAATGTTTGACATTGTCAGGTATGGAGGGCCTGTATTTTACCTCTACATCATATCTGAATTTGGGTGGCAGAGGTACTTTGAAATTGCTAGCCGATGTAGCCAAGGAATTTTCCATTGTGTTTTCCTCTCTTGGGATGAATGAAATGTTAAACGCTGAGAAGAAACTGTCAACTAGGTCCCATACCTCATTTTTGTAGCTTCAGAGTCGAGGATGCTTAGCCTGATAAGCATTTTTGACCTACTGGACCACCAACTCTGCATCACTGAACACTGCTACTTCCTGAATTCTCATTTCCCTCGCAGCTCTTAATCCCAGAACAAGAGCCTCATACTCTGCCACATTGTTGGTAGCTTCAAATTCTAGTTTGTATGACAGAGATATGATTTCCTGAGCAGGTGACACAAAAACCACCCCAGCTCCAGCGCCTTCCCTGGAAGAGGCTCCATCAAAGAACAGTTTCCAGACGGGGGTGATGGAGGGAGGAAGTTTGGGGGAACTGGTGGGCTACTTTCTGAGTTTGAGAGGAGGCTCGGGGCATGGGTGAGTTGTAGTAAACTGGAGCCTAAGTCAGTGTCCAAGGAAAAGATGGGATGGTTGGTAGGGTTGGCTTCATCACTGATTATATAGGCCAACTGGGCTTCCCTGTATAGTCTTCTATGCTCTCCTCCAAACACTGGGATAGTAGCATATGTGAGGTCCATTTGCAAGGTTCCCCCCAGTCGTTTTATCCAAGATCTTGATAATAGCATACCGAACTTGGGGGGGACATCAGCTACTACAATATCCATGACCACACTCTTCATGGGCATTTGAAACAGGGTCACAACCAGGTCTTTAATAACTCCAAGACATTGAACTCTCCTGGAGTCAAAAGAATAGAGATCATGATATGCTCGGGTGATTTATAATTCCAATTCTTCCATGACGGTTTTAGGCATGAGGTTGTGAGAAGCTCCTGAATTCATCAAGCAATTGTGCAACACTTTATCATGTATGTTCAAGGAGGTGTAGAAGGGGGGGGATGAATAATCTCTGTCTTCCACCATGGGACCTAGGATAACTGCGAGATTTTCATCTTGGAGGTTTATGGAGTCTACGGGAGGGGATGAGGCTTCAGACTGCAAAATATTAGAGAAGCATTTTTTAAATTTGTCATGTTTGATTAGCTCGGTGAGGGGTACAGGGATTCTGATCTTTTGAATCTCATGCTCGAAATTAAAAGAAGATGTAATCTTTGGAATTTCTCTTATTTCGGGGACATGATTGTGGACAATGGGAGAAAGGGGTGGAGCCTTCTTACCTCTGTGACTGTCTTCTACTTCTTTAGTAGGATTCTCTATTCTAGTGAACTGCTCAGGAATATCAGGTGCTGCTGTCTTTTGGTCGGACCTCAGGTTATACCTTCCTCGGTCGCCACTAACCTTGTCTCCCTTGCTTAATTCATTTAGCTGACTATCCATGAGAGACTCTTCGTAAGCTGTTTGAGTGAGATGAGGAAAAGGAGGAGTGTCTTCTAAACAGTGGATTTCAGGGTCAAGCTCATCTGTTTCTCTTTCCCCCTCATCAACCACCAAGTTGTTCTGAAAAGGGGCCTGAATTCTCTGGTCTTCTCTGTCTCTTCCCCTCTCTCTTTTCACATTAGGGGGAGCAAAGTTATTTGGCCTCCTGAAGCCTCCTTTATTTTTGGCGATCTGAGGGCCTTTATATGCTTGCATTCCTTCCATCCTGATCCTCTCCATCTCTGCAGACAGAGACTTCACCATCTTAGTTAGTTCATCCACTTGAGGGTGAGGCACCAATGATCTAGAAGTTGAAGCTTCCGTCCTTCCCTTTCTTCTGTCTGCATCGGGCTTGTTCCTCAGTCTGTCAGCTGCTAATATGTTGGACTCCACTTCTATGGTCGAATCTTGCATTTGGGCTAAGGAGGTGGCTCTTCTTCCTCTCAACAAAAGGCAGAAATCAGGGCCAAACGCACCAGCGTAGGAAATTTGGGTAGAGGCTTCTGAGGGCTTTATCTCTGCAGGAATCTTGTTATACATCTTATTGAATCTCTTGGAGAAGTCAGAGACAGACTCCCCCTCCATCTTCTTCAAAGACCCGAACTCTGTCATGTAATACATGAAATCCTTCCTATCTCCCCACTGTCTCAGGAAAGCACTATCTAGAGCTTCAATCCCGGCAATAGACCCTGGAGCGAGTCCTCTAAACCACTTCCTCACCTCGCCATCTAGGATCTAGATGAAGACTCTCATCTAGACATCTTCATTTTCAATATTAAGGTTGTCTGCATAACTATAGAAAACAGCCAGGTGCTCTTCAACAGTTATGTCTCCTTCCCCAATGAACTTGGGCATGTATTTCAAGTAATCCCCAGCAGGGAGAGGATTCATAGGAAGAGGCAGAACTAAGGGAGCATATCTGGCAGCGACTATGGCGTCCATTCTATTGAGAGGGGGATTAGCACCAGCCATAGGAATATTAGGTGGAGGAGAACTTGGAGAAGAAGGAGTTCGCAAAGGGGTTATTGAGAATGAGTCTCGAATTGGAGTGGGGAACAAGAGGTGATTTAAGGAAAAGGCTATCGAGCTAAAGTCAGCGGGTACTCCTCTTTGCATAGGAGTGGTTAAACCAGGCGTAGGGAAATATTCTATGGTCCTGGGTCTACGCTAGGGTACAGCTTCAGGGGAGAGGGGAGTGACAAAGTCTTGTCCCTCTGGTCCCAGACCAGGAGAGGAAAACTCAACAGGAACACTCCTAAAATTTAGGGAACGGGAAACCGCAGAGACAGGCCTGTCAAATGACTGAGGAGGAGAAAAAGGAGCTCCAACAGAAGGATATGGTGGATTACCTGGTTCGGTGATGGACGCTTCTTCTTCAGAGGCCTTTCCCTTTCTGAGTACCACCTCTGGATCCGTTTCAGGCGTAGCTAGAGGCAGTTGTGGATGAGACCGCGTATGCCTGCCTATGAAAGCCACAATTAACAGAGCAGGTTCTCCCCAGCGGAGTCGTCATGATGGAGTCGCCAGGTGCAAATTAGCAATCTTGAAAGGCTCCGATAATCTAATGCACCTTCGGATTCAGAGGCTCAATGTTGTTCTACCCAGGGAAAATCTTCAATTTCGTCCCCAGCAACGGTGCCAGAAATGTTAGCGTCGAAAGTCACTACTGGATTGCTTGCAGGAAAAGAGCTCGACACCCATCAGTTTTTATGTCACGGTTTGTTTTAAAAAGGTGATCAAATGGAGGTAAAGACTCAAGGAAATATTGTTCTAACTCAGGGATTGGGTCTGGTATGTAAAGAACAAAGGAGGTCTGGAATCCTAACTTCAGCTAGTGGGTTGATTAAAAGATGATCAAGTGGAGGACTTAGTAAGAAAGGTGAGCAAACAACTTCGAGCAGCAAGCTTTCGACAGTTTGTAGAAGAAAGACTTTGAATGCAAGATCCGCTTGCTTCAGGGTCTCAAGGAACTGAAAGGGGACTTGACTGGATCCTCCAATTCCAAGTCACTTACCGTTGGGGAAGTCACAAGAACTGACTAGAGACAGTGCAACTATTACAGTGATCCATTACAACATCATCCTATAATAGATACAACTCGACTGGATCCTCCAATTCCGAGCTGCTCTAACACAGTGTAAACAAAGACATGAAAGAAACCGGCATTCATAAGGCAAGAAGTCTCAAAAGTTCATACATAACCAGAGAAACAATGCTTCATTAAAACTTTACAACCGGGAGCTCAGCTCAACCATCGATCCTTACAAAATCTGAGAAAACTCCCCTAAATACCTAGAGCAAAACCCAAAGAAGCCAATTCGAGACATCGCATTGAAGACATTATGTCTGAATGTTTACTGCGCCTGCAGTCTCTAGATAGTCGCGAACTTCAATCAGACGTAATCGCGCTCCAAAAGGACCTATGAATGAATTGACAAGCTTACAGTCATTTCTGGACTTTCCATTTATGGTGGAAACGATGTCCAACCACCATCAACTGCTGCAATAACTATTTCATTAGGATCGGGAAAGGCCCCGGCCGACTTTGTACATACAGGACATGGAAGCCTTCTCATTCTGCCATTTGGATCTTGCTTGGAGAAATCATGGTAGGACTAGCGGGTGGACGTGGAGGCCGTCGTGATGACTTGGAGGACTTGACATGAAGTGGTGAATGGACGGTGAGGAGAGGCCATACGGATGGATGTGGCAGAGGGAGAACGATAGGGCAAATGCAAGTGGAAGAATTCACGGGCTTCGAAGTGTACGAGTCAGGTCAAGGAGACACAGGGGCCAGGAAGAAAATGTGGGTTGGCATGACGCGGGGATTAGACATGGTGGCAAGGGATAAATAGTGGAGGTATGTGATGAGGTTTTGGGGTTTCGGGATTTGCGGTGCCGGGGTGCACACGTACCCGGAATTCTCGATACTCCGATCCCCAATTTGCGATGAGCTCCATTTCTTATAAGCTATCCCCTACCGGCTAGAACATGAGCCATATGACCAATGCCTCTGTGTGATCGTAGTCAAACTCTCCAACGGGTTTTCGGCGTTCTTGACGACACGATATTTGTGTCCACGGGACTTGCAATTTTTTGATTGCCGATGCGCCTTCCGTGCTAGCCCTTCGACTAGACCCTGGTCCAAGTGACCACTACCACATGTCCTCGACCATACTCTCCATCGGGGTTTCGCGGTTTGCAATGTCAACGAGCACGCGTCCTATGGACTCGCGATTCCCCGAAACCCGATGACTTATGGTCGTTGACCTGTCAATGGTCTGCTTCCCGTCGCGAAAACCTGCCACCTGTCCTCCATGAGTGACAGTTGTTCCCCGTCGATCGGGAAATCGTGTATCGCGATTCTGCAATGCACAAGACTCTCGCTCCCAGGATCTCCAATATCTCGATTCCCGATGAAGCCCTCCTGTGTAGCTTTCGCCACTTCTCCTGTCCACGATCAGGCTCGCTTGGCCCCAGGCAGATTTCTTCTATGTGCTGCGCTTGGGCACTTATCGTGCAATCCTGCAGACCTTGTTCCCCGATACCACAATTGTTGCTAACACTTGGAACATGAGTTGTGGCATGGGCATCAAAGAAGCAACCAATAGTGACAATCTCATTAGCAGAAGCAGAATATGTAGCAGGTACATCAGCAGCATGTCAAGCAGTCTGGATGCGAAGAATTTTGAAGGATCTAATGCACAATTAAGAAGAACTGACTACAATCTACTGTGACAACAAGTCCACCATTGCACTATCAAAGAATCATGTTTTTCACAAGAATACAAAGCATATTGACACAAGATATCACTTCATTCGAGAACTTATCAACAATGGAGAACTCATCCTACAACATTGCAGATCAAAGGAGCAACTTGCAGACATATTTACAAAGGCTTTAGCACAAGACCAATTTGAGTATTTAAGAGAAGCATTGGGCATTGTAAATATTAATGTAATTAGTAGTAGAAATTAGGGGGGAGTGTTGGAATAAGTTAATTTCTACCTACCATCATTAAATCAGAACCTTTCGCTCAACCACTGCTACTGTTCTTCCACTGCCTCTTGTAAACACTCGAGAACATTCCACCGACACTCCAGATTGTTTTGTGATGCTCCAGAAGTTTCCTCTCTCTATAAAATCAAAGCATTGTAACCATTCAGAAAGTGTTCAATATAATCATTTTTATGTGCATTACATTGTTTCTTTGCCTCTACCCACTCAACACTAGGAAAGGAAGCCATCCCAGAGTGATTAGAGAGCTGGGGATCAACACTAGGAAGGGAATCAATCCCGGAGTGATTAGAGAGTTGGGGATGAGAAGTGGTGGGCAAGTCCGGGAAAACACTAGATTCAAGCCCAAAGAATTTCCATGACTCTCGAACCATTCCACTAGACAAGCCCTAGGAGAAGACAAAGGAGTGAGGTCGTGTTGTCCTGAGGAGGACGGAGGCGCGAAGTCAACGGTGGACGTAGGGGACGAAGACGAAATGGTTAAATATTGTGGCTGGTTAGGAATGCGAGGGACATTTTCGAGGGACGTTCCTCCCAAAAGCTTGGTACCAGGTCGGTCCCCATTTCGGCTTTCCGAGCTGTCGGGGCTGGCATAGTTGGGCGTGGGAGGAGGCAGAGGATGACCAACAGAGCATAAACTAGGAGCCGAGAGGAAAAGATGGGTGAAGGAAAGTGGCAGGTGCACTTCAGCAACGTTATTCCAAAGATATCGAAGGATTAAAAAATCAAGCATTACATATAATTCAAGTGAGAAGTCAACGTCATTTCAAACCTATCGATGGAATAAAAAGGCATACCTTACATAATTCAAATGAAATATCTCGAAACGAAACATGGTTATAAGTTCCATCTAAGTCTGGTTACAAAAGTGAAGACTTCACTACTGATGCAGGAGCATCTCTCCACACCAGCCATCCACATCAGCGCGCATGCATTTAAAGGCTGAAGAGAGGCGCAACCTCATTTAAAATTGAAATTGAATGTAATTAAATGCTTAGGCTGGTGAGCCATGGAAGCCGTGCTTTATGCAGGAGTTAGGTAGATTGGCTTTAATGCTAGATCAATTGAGTTCTAGATCCAGATTCTGGACTAGACAGCCCATTCAATGTAATTGAATAGGGTAGGTGATTCTAGAGGAAAGTGCTCTAAGAGCCCCCTTAGGTAAAAGAGATTTTCTTATCTCATTTTAGGAGGAGTGGTAGTTGTGTGAGGATCTGCATGTAGAGCGGAGAAGAATTGAGAAGAGCTAGAGAGAGCTCAATAACACTTTGTAAATACAGGCATTTGCCAACTTTAATTTAATACAGAAGCAGTTTTTCCTGCATGAGTTTTGTGTTATATGGATGTCTGTGTGTGTTCTTTGTATAT
>SNQJ01S0245645.1:0-13181 GCA_010110895.2 Picea sitchensis | reverse complement strand
AATAATAACACTACGAGGCCTAGACTCATATACAACATGATGTTTCCATAAATAAGGTTGGCCCAAAAGAACATCACAAAATTTGAGAGGAGAAACATCACACAATACCTCGTCTTTGAAGGGCTTGATGTCGTACGACAGTCGACACTGTTGGTTGATGCAAAGATCACTTCCTTGGCAGAGCCATCCAATGGTGTAGGGTTGTGGGTGTGGTGTTTTCAATAGGGCCAGTCGCTTGACGACCTCTTCTAAGATGAGGTTATTCTGGTTACCTCTATCAACGATGAAGTGCAGTGGGGTGCCTTTTACACACATTTGTGAATGAAAGAGGCGCTCTCCTTCTAGCTCGTCTGGTTCACCAAGCTGGAGCTTGCTGGTAGCAACAGTGGCACTAGGTTCTGCGTTAATGATCAGTCTTCCCCTTTCTGGTTCTGGCTCAAATTCAGAACCCGCATCTAATTCAGAGGCTTTCACTTCGGCCACTAGTAACTGCTTTGAGCAGCAGTCAGCAGTGTTATGCCAAGGGATCTTATGGAAGTCGCACCACTTTTGAGTATCTTTCTTTGTATTTTCGGTGTCCTTCTTTGCTTGTGGCTTGTACTGGTTGTCCTGATACTGCCCATCTTTACTCTGTCCTTTGTTCTGTGGGTTGGGGCCGCCCTTTCTTGGATTTTTTTTTTAGGGTTTCCTAGGCCCAAATTGTTGCATCTTTTGTTTGAGCTTCTGCTCGATTTTGACAGCATATCGGTAGGCCGCACCCAAGGATGAGATGTCCAGAAATTCCATTTCATTATGGATGTATCTATGCAAAGAACCATGATACTTCAGCACCAGATGTCGTTCTGAATCTTTGATACCCCACTTGGTGCACAAGGTATGGAAGATATTTGTGAAATTTGGCACTGCTTGGTCTCTTTCTTGCCACAGTGTGGTCCATTTTGTATACAAGAAATCATAACTTTCGACAGGGTAGTATTGTTCCTTAATAGCATACCTGAAGGATTCCTAGGTGGTCGTGACTGTAAATAATAAGGGTTCATTTGTTTCCTTTTTCTCATAGATTTGCCAACTCATCAACTACTTGTCTCAACCATGTACCCAACATGTACCTCAACCAAAATACCTTATCAATTTCATCATCCAAATCTGATTTTTCACTCTATAATAGACCTGGTGTATAAGATCACATACCTTCAAACCTTCCTTAAATTTAACAACAAGAGACTAGCATTTTCATCAAACTTTACTTTAGTCTCACATGACTAGTTTTGGATTAGTCAAAAACCCTAACTTGCAATAATCATAACTATGTACCTGTAATGAATAAAGATCTGAAAATGGTACACAATGTTCTTCGGTGTCTTTTATGCAATTCCTCCATACTTCACTACTTGGAACCTCTCAGAAAAGGAGTTATAGCAAAAATGGCATACCTTGTTGAATTTTGGCTTATTCTAGAGAGAGAACTTGTAGAGCGTGCCCCGCACGGAATATTTGTTGTATGGATCTGAAAATTGTACACAAAATACTAAAGAATGTATTCTAACCAACACATTTGGTCTTACTTAATTTGGATTTTTTATGAATCAATTATGATGTTTTTACTCAAAACACTTGTTTTAGACTAGTTTCAGGACTAACCACAAACCTTATTTTCCACGAAGTGTAACTCAAAAAATAAAACGACCCACGAGCTTAAATTTGTACCAAAACTACTTGGATATGTTTTCTCAATGGCCTCTCAATTTCACGTTCTGTATCATTCTAGAAAAAAATTTATTGCAAAAATGGTGAGATGACCTGTAAATAACATACCTTAGAAAGCATCATTAAAAGAATTTATCCTCCCTTGAATTTCAGCGTTCTTTACTTCACCTTCCCTCTGAAATTCGGCTTAGATATCCTTTGGTTACCTCAGTCACCTGTAGATATTCAATATTCTCAAGTGTGATTGAAATGAGAGAGCTCTGCCTCTTATTTATACTTTCATGTAGCTTCCTTAGAAGCATCTTCTAGACCACTTTGTCCACATAGTCACCTATGTCCAATTTTGCCCAATTTTCCGCTTGTCCATATATCCAATAGCCACTTGACTACTTAACTCATTTTCCTCATTTTAGGGTTAACCTTCTTATAACCGCTTTCCATAATTAGAAAGTTCCCCATTTACTTTATTATTTAAATAATCCTCCTTGACTCTGTCACTTCACTTTATTATTTAAATAATTCTCTTTGACTTTGTCACTTCACTTTATCATTTAAATAATCCTCTTTGAATTTGTCACTTCACTTTATTATTTAAATAATCTTCTTTGAATTTTTCGCTTCACTTTATTATTTACCTTCTAAAATCTCTTAAACCACTTTGACTACTTTGACCTTTTGGGGCTTCTAGATGACTTGTGAGGGTTATCCAACTTCACATGGCCATAACTCTCTAACAGTGAGGAGTTATGTGACGTTCCACATACCACTAGAAATGGAATGACATGTACTATACATATAGAATAGTCTTGCCTACAAATATATCAAAACTCATACCATTATCCATCAAACAAACTTGGGTCCATTACCCAAACCTGGGTTCTCCAACTTCTCATGGCCATAAATCTCTAATCGTGAGGAGTTATGTGAAGTTCCACATACCATCGAAAATGGAATGACATGTACTATCCATCTAGAATAGTCTTACCTTCAAATATATTAAAAAACATACCATTATACATGAAACAACATTGGGTCCATTACCCAAACCTTTGTGCTACCGGAATTCACTACCAGACTTTCTCCAAGGGTTGACATCAATCACTAAGGGTCGACATTAATCTACAATATCACTCTCCAGTGGTTGACATCAATGACAACCAACAATCCATACCAATTGTCCATCAACCTAAGCCAACTGTCTGACAACATCATCCATTTTCATTTATAAATCCTAAAACAAATTCTAGTTATTTATCTAAAAATATTTCATTCCTTTTTTTTCGCTCATCTTCATAATTATTTATTTTGGACGAATAACTTCTCCATTAATTAATTTAATTTGTCTATTGTATATATTTTCTTTTATTTTATTTTTATTAATGATTTCCTCTAATCTCCTTTTATTATTACATTATCCCTTAATATAATTTGTTTTAAATGAAGAAATCATTATTTCATTTAATAGGTTTTTTTTAATGTATTGATTTTGATTAAATTCATTTTAATATTAATATTTTACCACTAATTTTTAAAGACTAATTTTTTTTTATCTTATTTATTATTTCACTATTTTCCATTTTTCTAAAATTTGAATTCTTAATAATGAGTAAAGTGTTTACATTAAACATGACATTTTAAACTCGAATATAATTTAAATCCATAAAATCTCACTACATTCTTTAATTAGTTTAATAATATTTTATCACAAACAAATAATCAATAAAAATGTATATTAAATATGACATTTTAAACTCCAATATAATTTAAATCCATAAAATCTCATTACATTCTTTAATTAGTTTAATAATATTTTTTCACAAACAAATAATCAATAAAATTGTATGCTAAACAAAGAAGACTACTCAATATTGTAGAGTGTGGAATCCAAATACATTAAATATGAAAAATAAATGACCTGTAAAAGATATCCAATTTTTTATTAAATGATATTTAAAATGGTAAATATCACACCAATAAAATTATATAAATGTAAATTGTATAATAAATTCAATATCTTAAAACAAATAATTAATAAAATTCTATGCTAAAGAAATCTACTCAATAATATTGTAGAGTATGGGAGCCACTACTCAATAATATTGTATATGGAAGCGAAAATAATTAATAAAATTATATGCTAAAGAAAGAAGTCTACTCAATAATATTGTAGAGTATAGGAGCCACTACTCAATAATATTGTATATGGGAGCAAAATATATTAAATATGGAAAATAAATGATACGTGAAAGATATTCAAATTTTTATTAAGTAATATTTTAAAAAGTCAATATAGTAATAAAATTATATAAACATAGATTATGTAATAGATTTAATGTGATTAAAGAGTATATTATATAAAGAAGTGGCCAGATGTAAAAAGTAATAATAATTTAACAAGAGCTCTATAAAATTTATTACGATTTACGTCATTGCTTATTTAACAAGAGTTGTATGGCAGCTTAGTCCCTGCCCATTATTGAACTAAGTTGCCATGTCACTAGTTTTTCCAACCGATTATTTGAGAAATTCTTGGAGTACACAGTCGAGAAATAATATCGGTTGGAAAAATTAAAACGATTGAGATAGACGGGGAGTGATTGACATTTTTTGAATTCCATATCATCCCATCCATATAGTATATTAAATTATCGTACTGGATATGTTTGTTGTTGCTCTATTTTATTTTCCTACTCATCCTCGAAAATATCAGCGAAGACAACACATGCGCAACGGTGATCAAATATCTCAAGAGCTCAAGGCATTGCCAAGTCCCATATTCACTTCACCTGTTAATGACAAGGGCACGTCAGAGACTTGTGTTGTATGCTTGGAGGACTATAAAACAGGAGAGAAATTACGCCTTCTTCCATGTCAACATAGTAAGTTTGCTCTTGTAAGATCTCTACCAGTTTCAAGGTAGGTTTGAATCCCGGTCCCCTCGCTACATTTCCCCACCTGCCCTTTCCCTGCGCCACCAAAGAAGACCTCTTCGATTTGCCGCAGGGACGGCTGGCATCGCCGAGATGAAATCAAATCAACGACGTTGACATGGGATACGTGCCAGACATTGACAGAAAATTAAAATCCACATAACTATGGAAAACTATTATGTTGTGTTGTTAGTTGTGCAATAAGATTCTTAATCTTATATCCAATAGCAATATAGAGAAATAATATTAATTTTATTATTTAATTGAAAAAATATAAACTATTATGTTAAAATTTGGAAATTTTAAAAAAAAATTAAAGTCAAACTAAACTAATACCTGGTCAACCATGGACTGATTGCTATAGTCCCTAGCCTTTGGCAAGGACTAATAAGGAAAGTACATAAATCACTAAATAGTTATATTGTAGGGATTGGGTTATTGATAAATTGTTGAAAATTATTGTTTTTAATGTATGATTAGATTCAACAACCTCAAATACTCATATTGCAACAAAATTGTGTAATGTTAATCTTTTGTATATGTGATTTTGTTAATCTAAATGATTATTGTTGGATTTTAGGTCAAAATAATCGATATCCTTTCACATTATTTTTAGCGGCTAGGAAAAGGAAATGCTTAGCCTCCGACAAATAAAATTATTTACCCTTTATCTTATTAATTGTATTCTTATAGCCCATCTTCTCTAACATCATCCATTTTCATTTATAAATCCTAAAGAAAATATTATAGTTATTCTTCTTTTTTTTTGTCTAAAAACTATATATGTATTTCTTTTTATATACATCACAAAGTACAGTCATCTCAGGAGGACCTGCCAAAACGGAATCTAGTGTCCATCCATGAGAGAAATAAACCAAGATTCATCATATCAGTTTTGAGTTTGTTCTCCAAAAAAAAGAGACAAAGGAGTCTAGAGATAAAATCCTCTTGAGTATATCTTATATTTAACTTATGGGCTTTTATAATCCCCATGCATACTATAAAAATTGATAATATCTACTGAATTTAAAACATATAATGTTTCAAACTCAAATCCCCTTAGCTTCAACATGGGATGGCTCCAGCTTGGTGTTTGATCCCGCGTCGTGAACGCCTTCATCATATTCAATTTGGATAGGTTTTTCCTTGGAGCAAGGGGAACTAGGTTCATTGGCTCAACCTTTGATTGATCCTAGTTTTTACTTTATGGCGTCACCCTGGATTTAATGTCATATTGGGACTTGCAAAAAAGTTCAAAATTCCCTTCTAAAATTTTGACAGCATGCAGGGTATTCTCTTTTTCTTTCCTGATTTTTTCTCCAACTCTAGCCACCATTTCCTTGACAATCCAGTAAGTCTCTGCCAATTTGAAATATCGGGTCTCTCGAGTCCTTGTGTAATATGGGTCATCTACCCATTCCTTTACCTCTTCCATAATCACCTCCTGTGTGATATTTTTCCTATGAAATCTCACAAACTCCTTAATCTCCATTGCTACCTTATTCTCTACATCTAAGTAAAGGTACTTGAACCTAGAGCCTGCCATCCAAGCCGCTCTATCCACCCTAGTTTTTGTTCACTGGCCCTTCGGAGGAGGAAGCCTCTACTTTGTTCCCCCACTAACTATCACCTTTCTTCCTTCGTCCTTCGCCTAGCCATCCTAAAATGGTTGACGCTCTTTTCTCTTCCTGGAGGTCTTCCCTTTTCCTTTGTGTGCTTCTTCTATCAAAACATATACGCTCAACCTCTCCATAGTATCTTTCCTATCCACACTCTCCATACTCTCCTAACCGCTCTCGCCAATTTCAGTCTTCTTTATTTCTTCGATGCCTCCCAAGGTTCAAAGCCCTGAGAAGAAAATGAACAATCCTTCCCCTTATCTTCCTTCTCACTCACGCTACTTCGCTTCTCATGAAAAATTGGAATGAGACTCTGAATGAGCCATCCCACAACTGTTGACTTAGACATCGTCCACCCAATCAACCAAATCATCAAGTTTCTAATTCATTTCCCATCGTCATCATTTCTCGATGTACTCACCATAGTGGCTTCTAAAGTGTTCTCCTCGCCTTCTCCTAAGCTATGCATACTACCACTAACTCGCCCAGTCATGACTTTAATGACCTTTGGTTTCCATTGAAGACATGCATGCACAGGCTTCTTCTCTCGTTGATGTAAGCCTACTCCTACTTCCTGACATATTGCTCCCATAACAAACTCACATACCATTTATCCTATTCAAGTAGCCAACTATCCTCATCATCGCATCCATATTTTGAGCTAGCGTCACTAGCTCAAGCCCCATCTCCACCTCAATATTCTCTCCAGACCTTCGGCGTGTGCATCCCATAACCGCTCGGGATACCACTTGTCTGAGCCATCAAGACACTTGAGGACGTTGTCTCGTCTAGCATATGGGTTCTTGTCACCTGTCTGGGCCCGATCTTGAATTATTTCACCTCATCCATGGGACATACATTCATTCCACACAACTTTGTGACCTCTTTCCAAAGTTCCCCTGGGGTGGGCACCCCTCCTTCCAAAAAATGCACAGACTTGGTTGTGTAACCCTTGCATTTTCCAAATAATTTTCCACCACATTTGTGCTTCTCCTCACATTCCTTGGGGTGACCACTGGAATAGTATTAATAATTCTATCTATCTCTGATAGCCTGAAATATAATCTTCGGTTCTTAGAGATTTTCTCTGGATAGGACCTATTTATCAGTTTTCTAAGTGCCAACATTAGCAGGAGTGAGTCCCCTTCTACCATGAGCGATCTGTATACCTGTTCCACCGCTATGGCCACTCCTCTGACTAGAAATTCTAATTCCACTCTATTGTTGGTGTTGAGCCCCAAATTACAACTGAATAAAGCAATAATTTTTCCCTCTGCATTTTGAAAGATTCCCCCTGCCCTGAAGTGGCTTGGATTACCCTTTGAGGCTCTATCAAAGTTCAACTTGAGTGAGCCCTTTGGCGGTGGTGTCCATTTTTGTTTGATTCAACTCTTGTTCTGTCTAGTGCTTTTTGTCGCTTGGTGATTGTTGAAATATTGTAACTGCAAAGAGTATTCTAATTATTATTGATGTATTATTCATTAGATCAATCTCCTTTTGCGGATTGATCATGTCGGGTATTGTAAATGACTAAATCCCCTTTTGCGTATTGGTCAAACCCTAATTGTAATAGGAAGAATAAGAAGTTTGCCCCAGAATATATTAAAGGTGGTTATAACCACCCAGAATAAGAAGTCGGTCCTACCAGTGAAAAGACACCTCCATCCACACGTGCCAGATTGTATAAATAAAGAGGCTAGTGCCTCATTTGGACACATGCTCACTTGTTCATCAGAGCACAAGTTCAGAGTTGCAGTTGGAGAATAAATAAGAGAGAGAGAGGCGCATTCTTGGGAGAGGAATTTTTGTATTTGTTTGAGTTATCTCTTAGCATTGTATTGGCTATCTATATTAAGGAAGTTTTTTCTGGGTTTTCTCCCCCGTGAGGGTTTCCCAGGATAAATGATGTGTCTCTTGTGATTGTGTATTTCTCAGTGATCCTATTTATGCTATGGTTATCTAGTGAAATGAAAAGAAACCTAATAATAGCTTAAACCTTAACATGGAATCAGAGCTAAGTTGAAGAAAGTATCTCTCACAAGAGAAAGTGAAAAACGTCACTGTTGTCGTACATGCAAATTAGGACTTTTTATTGAAGAAGTATTTCAGCCCCAAAACCATCTAGAAAAGTGTGTCGTTCCTCAAGGATCACTTTTTCATCCTCAGCGCAAATTTTCAGTGGCTAGATCTCCTAAAAAGTGAAACCCTAGTTTTCACAAAGTACCAGAAGTACCAGAAAACTAGAGTACCAAAAAATTAGAAGCACCAGTCCAGAAATTCGTTGATCAATTTTGAAGGGGTAAAAGTTGGATTTTCTGAAATCTAACCACACTAGGCTATTCGCCTCAGCCAAGTGCACCTCCTGGTAAGTTCAAAATTCAATTATGAGCATTTTCATTTTTTGGTCATTTTCCTAGCTTCAGGTTAAAGATGTCTGCAAGCACTAAGCTTGTTGACAAGCTAGAAGGTGTGGAAAACTTTTGTGCCTAGAAGTATAGGATTGGACTCATTATTGAAGAGAATGACCTAGAAATATTCGTCAAAGAAGAAGTATCGGAACCCATCGATGCCGCAGAGAAAGCAAAGCACCAAAAGGACACAATTAGGGCTAAGAGAATCATTGTAGATTCTATCAGAGATCACTTGATTCCTCAAGTGCCTTCAAAGAAGACTCCAAAATAAATGTTTGATTCCCTAACCAGATTATATGAAGGAAAGAACATAAACCAGAAGATGAATCGAAGAACTCAACTCAAGAATACAAGGATGCAGGAAGGAGAATCGATCCAGGAATATTTCTCCAGAATATTAGAATTCAAAGAACAACTAGAAGCAATTGGAGATACCATAGACGAAGACAAACTCATAATGACGACCCTTAATGGTCTCACAAGACCTTGGGATGCAATCATCCAAACTATTTGTGCTAGAACGGAGAAACTAAAATTTGATAGTCTTTGGGAAGAATGTATTTAAGAAGAAACAAGAGTAGATAAATGAGAAGCTTTACTATCAAGAGATGAAGATCAAGCCCTAGCTACTCACACTAAATGAGGAAGAAAGAAGTCTTACTTCCAGAAAGAAACCCATAAAGAGTCTCACCACCAAAACAAATTCATACATAAAGAATCTCAACCCAAGAAGTTCCAGAAGAAAGGACAAAGAAAAGAAAGAGACTTCTCATCTTGCCAATACTACCATTGTGACAAGATGGGCCATATTGTGAAACATTGTCCAACTAAACGAGAAGAATACAAGAGGAAAAATAAGAGGCACCATGCCCATGCAGTTGAATATGAAGAACCACCCGCAAAGATGCTAAGAGAACGCATTGAAGACTATGTCTTAATCTCGGCCCTCTCGAGATCAATATCACCTGGAGAGGACACTTGGCTCATTGATAGTGATGCTTCCAAGCACATGACAGGTCAAAGAGATATTCTCTCTTGCCTTTCAGAAAAGAATTTTTCTCAGAAAGTTACACTTGGAGATGATTATCAATACCCTATGAAAGGAGTGGGAGAATCAAACTACAAGCTTAATTCAGGGACTCCAATGAAGATGAAGGACGTACTCTATGTACCAGGTTTGACAAAGAGCCTACTCTCCATATCAGCTTTAGAAAAGAAAAGCTTCAGAATTTCCTTTATAGATGGAGAAGTTCTTATGTGGGCTAAGGGTAAAACCATGAAAGAAGCAATCGTCATTAGAAAAGAAGAAGGTGGCTTGTATAAGCTAAAGGGTCACTCAGAAGCAGCCATGACCCATGCCATTGAGAATCCATGTGAACTTTGGCATAGAATATTAGCACACATCAACCACAAGGCATTACCATATGTATGCAAGGCAGTCACAAGTTTACCGGAACTCAAGGTTGACCATGAAGGTGTGTGCAATGGGTCTGCACAAGCGAAGAACATCAAGAACCCTTTTCCGAAGAGAGACAATAAAGCAGAAGGAGTCTTATAACTCATTCACTCAGATGTGTGTGGCCCAATGCCATCATCCTACATCAGTGGGTATGCATACTATGTATCTTTTATTGATGATTATTCTCATAAGACCTGGGTTTACTTTTTGAAATCAAAAGATGAAGTGTTCAATAAATTCAAGGAATTCAAAGCCTTGATAGAGAATCTTTTTGAAAGAAAGATCAAGATACTCAAGTCAGATAATGGAGGAGAATACACGTCAAAAGAGTTTGTAAACTATTGCAAATATGTCTGGATCAAGAGGGAGCTCACCACTCCTTACAATCCTCAACAAAACAGTGTGGCAAAAAGAAAGAACAAAACTATAATGGAAGCAGTGAAGACCATGATCCATGATCAAGATCTTCCAATGTGCTTATGGGAAAAAGAAACAAAAACAACATTATATGTACAAAACTGATTATCCCATAGTGCACTTGGGTTCAAGACCCCTGAAGAGATGTTCTTCGGAAAGAAGCTAGAAGTAAGCCATCTCAAAATATTTGGCTGCTCAATATTTGTACATATTTCGAAAGAGAAAATAAACAAGCTGGAACCTTCAGGAAAGAAGGGAATATTTGTGGTCTCCAAGGCCTTCAGGGTTTATATACCAGGTCACCATCACATTGATATCAGCAGGGAAGTGACCTTTGATGAAGATGCAACACTCAATAAATCAAGAAGATGCCAACTTGAAGAAGTATATGAAGAGGAATCTGTAGCTCCCAGAGTTGCAGAACCAGTGTGGGAAGTCATAACTTCCCCTGATGAGGAAATTCTAGAAGATCATGACATAGTAGAACCTCCTCAGATGATGATCTCCCATAAGAGAAAGCTTGCTTTGGCTAGGGATATTATTCAAGATTGAGAGAAGTATGGTTTTCCCGAAGGAACCACGAGACAGGTGAAGAGACCTAATCCATTCTCCAGTTATATGGCTTTGATGTGTGATCTCCTAGAGAATGAGCCTACATGCTTTGAAGAAGCCATTCAGAAGAAAGAATGGGCAGATGCCATGACAGAAGAATACCAATCCATAATAAATAATGATGTATGGGAAATAGTTCCCAGACCGAAGAACAAGGATGTGGTATCTTCCAACTGGCTTTTCAAAATAAAACATGTCGTTGATGGAAGTATTGAGAAGTATAAAGCAAGGCTTGTCGCTCGTGGCTTTTATCAAAAGTAAGGCATTGACTATGAAGAGACATTTGCTACTGTAGCTAGATACACTTCGATCAGAACCATCATAGCCCTTGCAGCTAAGATGAAGTGAAACTTACACCAGATGGGCGTAAAGACAACTTTCCTAAATGGTGTCATCGAAGAAGAAGTGTATATAGAACAACCTCAAGGATTTGAAGTTGAAGACAGGAAGACTCATGTCTGCAAGTTGAAAAAGGCTCTGTACAGGTTGAAGCAAGCTCCTAGAGCTTGCTATGGAAGCATAGACAGTTTTCTGATGAGCTTGGGCTTTACCAAGAGTAAAGTTGATTCTAACCTCTAATTCAAGGTTATGAATGATGAGCCGGTAATATTGTTGTTGTATGTGGACGACTTATTCTTAACTGGAGAAGAAAAGATCATCACTGAATGTAAAAGAAGCTCGCTACAGAATTTGAGATGAAAGACCTTGGCCTAATGCATTATTTATTAGGTCTTGAGGTATGGCAGAGCCCAGAGAGAATCTTCCTTAACTAAGGGAAGTATGCAGTTGAAATCCTGAAGATATTTGAATCTTGATATGTTGGAGTGCAAGTCCATGGAAATAAAGATGAAGCTTCTGGTCGACACTTCGTCATAATTGATTGATGCCACGCTATATAGACAGATCATTGGATCATTAATGTATCTCACGAACACCAGACCAGATATTTGTTTTTCCATGAACACCTTGAGTCAGTTTCTGGTAGAACCTAGACATGTTCACCTAGTTGCTGCAAAAAATGTGATGAGGTACCTTAAGGGTACATTAGATTGTGGTCTCAGCTATGATGGAGATCATGACTTCAAACTGAGTGGGTACACTGATTCAGATTGGGCTGGAAGTGTCTCTGACAGGAAGAGTACTTCAGGATGTTTTTTCAGTTTTGGATCAGCCATGATCTCATGGCAGAGTAGGAAGAAATCAAGCATTGCTCTTAGTACAATGGAAGCATAATACATTTCTGCGTGTTCTGCCTCAGTTGTGAAGCCATATGGCTTCGTAAGTTGTTGACTGGTCTATTCTACCTAGAGATGGAAGCAACCACGATCCTATGTGATAACCAGATCTGTATAAAGATGACAGAGAACCTTGTGTTCCATGACAAGTCAAAACACATAGAGATCTGATATCATTACATCTGTGACATGGTGCAGAGAGGATCCATAAAGCTCCAATATGTTAGCATGGATGAACAGGTTGTTGATGTGTTGACCAAACCTTTATCTCATGTGAAGTTTGAGCACTTTCAAGATAAGCTTGGTATAGTCCGAAAGGACCTCCCTCGAAAGGGGGAGTACTGTTGTGTTGAGTTTCCAGCCTAGTGTTGTGATGCCAGTCTCGTGATGATGATATTCCATCTTAATTGTTGTGTTGAGTTGCCAGCCTAGTGCTGATGATATTCCAACTTAATTGTTGTGTTGAGTTGCCAGCTTAATTGTTGTGTTGAGATTCCAGCTTAATTGGTGTGTGGTGTTTCCATCTTAATTGTTGTGTGGTGTTTCCAGCTTAATTGTTGTGTTGAGATTCTAGCTTAATTGTTGTGTGGTGTTTCCAGCTTAATTGTTGTGTTGAGATTCCAACTTAATTGTTGTGTGGTGTTTCCATCTTAATTGTTGTGTTGTGATTCAAGCTTAATTGTTGTGTGGTGTTGCTATGTAAGGTAGCTAGAGAGGTAGTGGGGGGGCCCAGAGGGCCCATAGTGATAATAGTGGAGGTCATTCAATGTAAGGTGGACTAGGTCCACTAT
>SNQJ01S0245644.1:0-13181 GCA_010110895.2 Picea sitchensis | reverse complement strand
CCATGGGAGATTTGGTTGCTTAAGACTAGCAAAGGCTTTATGTGATTTAATAAGAGATCGTCTAAAAATTTCTTGTATATCACCACCTGTAGGATTAGGGGTTGTTGGCTCAACTGTGATCTGAGGATCTTCGGTTGAAGTAGTTGTTGT
Source organism: Picea sitchensis (assembly GCA_010110895.2). NCBI lineage: Eukaryota > Viridiplantae > Streptophyta > Pinopsida > Pinales > Pinaceae > Picea > Picea sitchensis. Next base: position 13,031 of record SNQJ01S0245644.1, on the reverse strand, counting down.
TTGAGGGGGGATAATATCGAATGAATGACTTCTAGTCACTATAGGGGAGCGATTAGGGGGTGGAGGAGTCTTGCGACCACCTCTTGCCATCAATTTAGTTCACGCCCTCCTTCTAGCGCCATTTTTTGATGGGCAAAAATGACCGTCCGTCAACTGGGAGAGTGGAACCAGTGCGGGGTTGTCTAAATAACCCAAGCCGTTTGGAATGGACCACCCTGACGAGTTTAACGGCTCCGTTGGCTGCTCTAAGGTCTTCTATGAACACCAAAGAGAGAATTGATCTGAGCTAAGTGATCTAACTAAACTAAATAAAACAAGCTAAACTATAACTACATACAAGAGACTAACTAAAACAAAGGAAACTAGAAACTAATAAAACAAAGAAAGGAACTAATAAACTAAGTATAAACTATTCTAACCATTCTATCTACAAACTACTAATTACTATCATAATAACTCAAATCAACTACCTAATTATCAGCTGCAATATTTCTTATTCACAAATGTACACTATGGACAACCCACAGATTTGATTAAAACCTGCAAAAATCATATGTATTCTGCCCTAAGACAACCATGGATCTCTTTTTTGATTTTTGTATTTTATGAAAAGGAAATACAAACTACTGAAATTAAACAATCTAATATATATTACTGAAATTAAACAATGTAATATAAATCTAACTAAACTATCATCTATATTAAACTACTTAACATAAACAGTAAATAAAAGACTAATTAACCTGGAAACCCTCCAAGTCTGCCCTGTGTAGGATGACTTCTTAAGCTGTTTGGAGGAAGAAATTCACACCATTTAGTCTTTTAAGCTTCTCGTAAACGATCAGCTATGTTGCTCCTTGAAGTGTTTTACAAGACAAATAAGACATAAAAGAAAATCATAACAATCTTCTGATGATAAATCTCTGCAATAAGGGAAACCTATTATGCAGAAAACTTATATAACAATTCAATCTATGAAGAAGACAAAGCTATCATTCATAAAATGAATCAACAACTGTTATGTCCTTTATCTATTTGGAAGCAACAAGATATGTATAACAGTAAAGAAATTATATCATTTGCATTTGATTTAGATAGCAAATTAATACTAAACCATAAACAAAATGATATACAAAACTTGAAACAAAGTGTTGATATATTGAAAAGCAAAATCTATGACAAAACATCAATTCTGCTCCAGTTTGAATCAGAATTACATATCCTTATTCTCCCACAACTGAGGATGATTATTATTACAAAAACCATAGGTTTATATAGGTTTCTCACAAGGTAAAACATCCTTGTGAATAATAGCCAATTGTTTTACATAATCTGGGGAAAATCCCAAAATCTACTAAACTAAGGAAATAAAATGCAAGTAAAATCTGTAGATCATCCCCTAATTGCTCATGATATCTATTGCCAATTCGAATTTGCCTGCAATAGAACACAAATATCAAATTAGAAGGATGTTTTATTAGGAAAACAATAAAAAATTGACTTTACAGACTTAGCTACAGAATCATCTGATTCTGTAGCTAGTCAAAAATAGCAAACATGACCAGATATAAATCAAATCAAAATAAATGCAAACGGAACAGCGTAAAGAATTCTCTTTTTTTAGTTATAAAATCAGGGAAAATAATAATCATATTATTTCGTATCCAAATGCAATTACAAGCCAATTGTATGATATAATCCAAAATAGATATGACAATAATCGATCCTTATCACAATCAATCAGTTACAGCTGTGTGAAATTCATATCGTTTTATTCAATTGTCAAAATAGACAGGCTGTTGCAATTACAATCAAAACGAAACATATCCATTAAAATTTGTTGTAAAATGCAGTTGCCGAGTATCGCATGGTGAACAGACATGACAAAAATAATGATCATAACCATCGTTGACTCATTATAGTCATAGCAATAAATCGACATCGTTTATATAAATGCAAAGATAGGTAAATCGTTTTAGAATGGAATCAGACTGAATGAATAACAATCAAATGCATTTCGTTATTGATCACCACACAGTCAACCGACAGGGTCTTGATAGAGTCAACAAAATCCATAATATAAATCGGGCAACTAACCAAAATGGATATGACTGAATTTAATTATAGACACAAATCGTAAGATTGGATACGATCAATTTCATTCCTCAAATCGAAATCAAACGATATATTTGTTACAATCGAATGCATTTCAAATCGTAACAGCTAGTATTCATATCCATTCGAAATTTGATTATGTAACAAAATGATATTTGAATTGGTCCGAATATAGAATACACAATCAAAACAGCTAACCAATTTGCCCATCATATCGCACAGGATATAAACGAATCGAAAAGAGATATTGACTGTGTTCCAAAATTAGGATACCAAAACAACCTGTGTTTAGAAAAGATATCAATAACAAAGTATTCAAATCAAATCCAATTATAATCAATCAAATTAAATCTAATCAAAACCAATCCAAAAATTAATTAACAACACTTATATACAATAGATGCATGACATAGCAGGTCAACAATGTATACAGAGTTTATGAATGTGCCATAAAAATGAGTGAAAATTATACCAGCGAGATTGTTGAGGCTATGCCAATTTGGAATTGACGATTTGCGTGGCTGACTCGACATTCTTGAATAGAATTGAACCAGTTGTTTGTTGCTTTTTGTCAGAGGGTTCCACCTTCGCATTATGACCAGTGAGCTTTGCCACTTGGTTTTCCAAATCATGGATTCTGGATTGCAACCTTGGGACATCCAAGTAGTATCTCTCCAACCACAACCCACACTGATCGCAAGGTGGAAAAGAAGGTTGAGCAGAAGGGGGTTTCGATGATTCCCCGAGGGTTTCACGAGGTAGTTCAATGCCAGGAAACTTAGGATCATCCCGCAGACAAGGTGGTAAATTCTTGACAAAGTCATATGCAGGCTTATCACACAAGCCTTCCGAGTAAGGATACTCATCGGTGAGAAAACATTCAATCTCTGAATCAGAGTCTTCGCTGACCACGATAGGTTCTTATTTGGCAGGGGGTTTAGGCTTATTTCTCGCCATGCGAGAAATTAAGCGAGAGTTTTTCTTACCTTTAGAATTAGCATTAGCTTTAGCTTTAGGCCGATTAACTGTAGGCTTAGGAATTTCAACCTGTTTAGTCACAGCCATAGGAAAATTCGAAGGTGAGTCGGGTTTAGGTTTGGGTAGTAAAACGCTGTAAGGCACAGGGGGAATAGGCTAGGTTTCGGCCACCATAGGTTTATCGACCTGCAGAGGGTTTGATTCTTCAAAGCCATTACGACTGAGAAAATTATCCCAACAATCACGACGTAACCCTAACTCGTAAACCATTATCATTTTAATCAACCCCAAATGAAAGAGGCTGGTATCAGCTTTTCTACACTTGTACCTTTTAGCCATCTTGAACAAACTTCTATGCAGGTAGTGGGGCATACTGAGTTCGAAACCCATAAAAACCATCAATAGACAAAGGTGAAACAAGAAAATGAACCCGTACCTACTCATAAGTAATGAATTGATTGATTATCATCAGGAGATCATACCAGCGTGGTTTCAACATTTTTGCAGGCAAGCCTTTGTCGTAAGAGTTCACTTTTCGAGACTGAAATAAAAATGTCCATGGGACATCATCTACCTTGCAACTTTTGGACCACTTCTGTCCCGTAACAGGCAGGCTGGTTGCCGAGCTAAGAAACTGTTCATTGATTTCGAGTTGCACATCTCCAACTTTGGCTCGGCAGCCATCGAATGATAATGCAAATTGCCGAGCCACGATAGGACTATAACCATCAAATTTCCTTATGAACGAGAGCCATCCAAATTTTTCCAGGTCGCTATAAGCACCATCAAACATCAGCAGTGCTTGGCACCCATTGGGCTCGGTCCTTACGACAGGAGCCATGGCTTCTTTGCATGGTAGGGTTTGGTTTGAACAATACAAAACACAGGGTCGAAAAACGATAGGGCTTAACAGCTTCAGCGCTCAAAGAGGCAAGGATTAATTGCATGCGTGCGACGGTGGTGGGATTATCACCGCCATGCAGTGTATTGATGACTGAGTACAGTGTTGTTCCATCCATAATCATAATCATTTAAACCATATGTATCGGCCAACCAAATAGGCGTACAACCATATCAACGTGCCATCCATCCGAAGTAGAACCAACACCATATGTTATATTCATGCGCCAAGTGTACAGTTCAATCCAACATGAAATTCAACATTAAATAACGATCCATCGTATCAATCAAACGTTTTAAACCAATGTTAATTCAATCGTGCCAATGTATAGTTTGAAACTATGATCGTTCAATGTAATATCGAACTCACAAAACAATGCACCAAGCATCTATTTTAAAATTGAAATCCAAAAGATTAATCAATGCGCCTTTGTGAAACTCAAACCATTGTCATTTCTTCTCAAATCAAACTTATAATATTACCAATGCATTTGTTGCACATTCAAATATTTATATTTCAAAGTTTTTAGAACATTGCAACCATAAATCTCATATAATCAATGAGTCAAGAGCTCATAGCAATAAGGATCAAAGCATATAAGACCAAAATCAATCATGACCTTTATAGGATCAAATGAGACCAGTAAATCTTCATGCTCAATGTATTAGTAATCAAATAGACCCAAATGCGCAATCAAGGTAAGAGTAGGCCAAAGGAAATAAGTTTGAAAGAATCTTTTGCAGTCATGTGATAAACCAATGGTCAAGTGTCTTTCAGAAAAACCAAATAAGAGACGACGACAGTCCAAACAACGAAAGAGGTGTTTTCACACTTTCAGTTGTGAAAACCAAATCGAAACCAAATTGCAATTGTCGTAAAAATGAAACAAATGTCTAGTTGCACAATGCGACGATGATTTGTCGTTTATAAGACAAGAGGTGTAGGCATCTTTTTTTAAGAGCAATTAAAAAAATGAATTGGCTGCCAACAAGTACGTCTCACATTTTTTTTTTATCCTTTGTTTTATACCATGGCTTGTTTCTTATCAAAATGTTTAGGTAGGTCAAGTTATTGGAATAGTAATTTTCTTTTTATAATTTAAATTGAGTTTGAAAATTTTGATTTTACTCTTCATGTTCAAATTTTAATTTTGATTTTTAACAATCATCTTATCATCTTTGGATCTTTTAGGTTGATTATTGGTTTGATTTTTTAGTGCATTCTAGAATTAACTTTAGTCATGGTTGTCAGTTTATTATTGTTGGTTTGTACAATTAGGCTTTCCTTGTTTTTTCTTGGTTTATTTGCTTGCTTAAACCATGAGAAGTTTTGTAGGGGGGATTAATCCTAGGAAAATGAAATTGGTAATGTTTGGACTGTGCTTTAATGACTGTCAACATATTGTAATAGAAGCATCACACTTGATAATCCTAACAAAGTTGTTAACCAATAGACGTGATTTTTGTGTCTATGGTGGAACATCCGTGTTTCCAAGAATTCATATCTATAACACTTGCACATTAAAACTCAAGTTTCTTATAGGTCTTTTCTTTTGAGCTCTATTCACTTCACATTAAATAGTTGATACCTTGGGTGATTGTGTTGGTAGAACGACTGTCGTTACACCAAAACCCACAGGTGATTGGTAAAATCACCACTGCCAGATTTCAAGGATCCATGAGAGGCGATTAGTCCCTTGTCATGATACATTGGGGAGCGTCGACTACTTGCAATTTCACGCAACAATATCCCCCTCACCGTGAACCAAGTGTGTATCGAACTCGTGACCTTTAACTCTGATACCATTTGTTGGATTACTGAGAGGGGGGTGAATCAGTAATAGCATAATTATAATCCCTTTTCTCCAAATAATCCAAGTGTTATATCAATGTAGAATTATTACCCAATAATGAACAATAAGAAATGATAAATCACACATACACAGTACACCAGTGTTTTACTGGAAATACAAATCGGGAGAAAACCACAAAATGTTTTTTCTTATATGTCTTGAAGAATTACATTCATTGGAAGCACCAACTTACTTTGTTTTCCAGCTGCAACTGGAAGGAGGCTTCAACCCTCTAGTTTCTCGGGATACAACCTGAGGGAAGCTCCAACTCCCCAATTCTCTGGCTATAACCAGAAGGAGGCTACAACCCCCTAAGTTCTTAGGCTACAATCGGAAGGTGGCTACAACCACCTGTCCTTGCCCTGTCCAACCACCTTGAAGTAGAAGTAGAATGATGGAACCACTGTCACACTATCACTGTGAGATATACCATTTTAAACCTATACCAATCAACCTGTACCATGCATCAACCATGCATCAACCTGTACCTCAACTTGTAATGAACCTGTACCATAAAAAAATGCATCAACCATGCACCAACCTGTACCAACCAACCTGTAATCAACCTGTAGCATAAAAAAGTGCAACCAACCATGTACCAAGTATGTACCAATCATGTGTCAAGTACTCATCAACTATGACTCATCAATATGTACCAACTTCATCAACTATACACCTCATTTATGTGTCAACTCATCAACTACTTGTCTGAACCATCTACCCAACTTGTACCTCAACCAAAAGCCCTCATCAATTTCATCATCCAAATATGATTTTTAACTCTGCAATGGACCTGGTGTATATTATAACATACATGCAAACCTTCCTTAACTTTAACAACAAGAGACTAGTATTTTCATCAAACGTTTCTTTAGTCTCACAAGACTAGTTTTGGATTAGTCAACAACCCTAACTTGAAATAATCATAACTTTGTACCTGTAATGAATAAATATTTGAAACTGATACACAATGTTCTTCAGTGTGTTTTATGCAACTCCTCTAGGTATCACTACTTGGAACCTCTCAAAAAAGGAGTTATAGCAAAAATGGCAGACCTTGCTGAATTTTGGCTTATTCTAGAGAGAGACCTTGTAGAGCGTGCCCCACACATAATATTTGTTGAATTTACCTAAAAATGTTACAAACAATACTACAGACTATACTCTAACCAACACATTTTTTCCTACTGAATTTGGATCTGTTGTGAAGAAGTTATGATGTTTGTACCCGAAACACCTGTTTTTGACTAGTTTCAACACTAGCCACAAACACTATCTTCCATAGAGTGTAACTCCAAAAGTACAACGACCCACAAGCTTAATTTTTTACCACAAATACTTGAATAAGTTCCCTCAATGTTATATCAATTTCATGGTCTGAATCATTCTATAAAAAAAGTTATTTCTAAAATGGTGAGATGACTTGAAAAAAACATACCTTAGAAAACATCATCAAAATAATTTATCCTTCCTTGAATTCCGACCTTCTTTTCTTCACTTTCCTCAGAAATTAGGCTTAGATATCCTTTGGTTACCTTATAAACCTATAGGTATTCAATATGATCAAGTGTGTCTAAAATGATAGATCCTTGCCTCTTATTTATACTCTCCAATTAGCTTCCTTAAAAACATCTTCTAGGTCACTTTACTCACTTTCCTTATTTTAGGGTTAACCCACTTCTAATTTCTCCATTAAATTTATTATTGAAATAGTTTATTTTGTATTCAATTTGAATTATAATACACTCATGACTTCAATTTATTATTTACCTTTTAAAATATCTTAAACCACTTTGACTACTTTGACCTTTTGAGGCTTCTAGATGACATGTGAGGGTCCTCCAACTTCGTAAGGCCATAACTCTCAACCTGTGAGGAGTTATGTGGTGTTCCACATACCACTATAAATGGAATGACATGTAATATAAATATAGAATATAATTACCTAAAAATATATCAAAACTCATACCGTTATCCATCAAACAAACTTGGGTCCATTACCCAAACTTGGGTTCTCCAACTTCTCATGGCCATAACTCTCTAACCGTGAGGAGTTATGTGACGCTACACATACCACTGGAAATGGAATTACAAGAACTATACATATAGGATAGTTTCACTGACAAATTCACTAACCTTCATCTCATTATTCCACAAATAATCATGGGTTCTCTAACCATACTTCTGGGATAACTCAATCCGCAAAGCATCTTCCTGTGAGGGCTTTCACCATAAGGAGAACACTTTGGAGTTCATCCATTTCTACTTATTATCAGCCATGACAAGAAAATAACGAGTCACATTTACATCAAACAATATTGGGTCCATTTCCCAACCTTTGTGCTACAAGGTTTTCTTCAAGGGTTGACATCATTGACAACCAACCTTAATCAACAATCTCCCCCTTTGGCATTGATGGAAACACTCTGATGCAATACTGAAATCATATCACTCATGCTCCCCCTGGAACCATGCCTCTTTCCTCTATATCTGATAAATATGATCCCCCTATAACCATGCCTCTTTCCTCTGCATTTGATAAATGTCTCCCCTTTTGTCATCAATGGCAAAGGTATCTTTCCATCCGGGGTTTTTGCCCCTGACTAAACTGTTCTCTTATGGTGCTTCGTCATGTAAATCTAAGACATATAAGATAAGGATTCGAAAAGCATTCATTTTGGAGTATAAATAACTCCAAGTCTCTGGTGAAGATATTCAAAGGATTCCCGTGGAAGTGGTTTTGTGAAGATGTCTTCCACTTGTTCTCTTGTTCCCACATACTCAACTCTGATGTTCTTTTCTGCAACCTGCTCCTATAGAAAGTGATACTTTATTGGAATGTGCTTCGTCTTGGAGTTCATCACCGTGTTCTTCGAGATATTGATGGTGTTTGTATTATCACAATAGATTAGAATGGATTGATCATACTCAACCTACATATCTGTCATAGTTTGTTTCATCCAAAGATCCTGTGTACAACATGATGCTGCTGCAATATACTCTTCCTTGGCTATAGATAAAGATATTGATGATTGTTTCTTTCTTACAAATGATACTAAACACTCACCCAAGTAGAACGCTTCCCCACTGGTGCTTCGTCAGTCATCAATACAACCTTCCCAATCTGCATCCGTGTAGGCAATAAGTGATAGATCCTTTCCTTTTGGATACCATAATCAAAACTCTTATGTTCCTTTGAGATATTTGAAAATCCTCTTCACTTCTAACACATGTGACTCCTTTGGTGATGCTTGAAATCGTTCCACCTGGCCAACTTCCTACATTACATCTGGTCTGGATGCTGTCACATATAGTAGGTTGCCAATCATTGACCTGTATTGCCTCTGATCTATAGACTTCGAATCACCATCTTTTCTCAACTTGCAACTGGTTTGCATGGGAGTGATAACTGGTTTGCAATCTTCCATTCCAAACCTTTTTAGCATTTCTATGATATATTTGGATTGAGAAATAGATATTCCTTGGTTGCTTTGACGTATCTAAAGTCCCAAAAAGAAGGATAGTTCTCCAAGTAACGACATTTCAAAATCATTCTGCATATCTTTTGCAAATTTCTGGCTTAACCTATCATCATCACTACCAAAAATAATATCATCAACATAAACTCCAATTAATAATATATTACCTTCACTTACCTTGATTTAGAGGTTGTTGTCTGCACTTCCTTTTCTGAACCCTGCCTGCTGCAGATACTTATCCAGTCTAGAGTACCATTCTTTAGGAGCATGTTTTAGACCATACAAGGCCTTCTTTAATTTACACACATAATTTGCGTTCTCTAACAACTGAAATCCTTCTGGTTGTTCAATGTAGACTTCTTCTTCAATTTCTCCATTAAGAAAAGATGATTTTACGTCCATATGATATACTTTAACATTTTTGGAGCATGCATAGGCTAAAAACAACCAAATTGCTTCCATTCTAGGAACTGGGGCAAATGTCTCTTCAAAGTCGATTCCTTCAATCTGTGCATATCCTTTACATACCAATCTAGCTTTGTTCCTTGTAACTTGTCCATATTCATTTAATTTATCCCTGAAAACCCATTTTGTGCCGATCACATTCTTATTCTTTGGTCTTGGAACCAGTTTCCAAGTTTCATTTTTCTCTATTTGATCCAATTCTTCATTCATGGCCTTGTTCCAAAATTCATCTTGGTTAGATTCTTCAAAACAGTTTGGTTCAATTTTAGATAAGAGTGCTAGGTGTGTTTGTTCTGGTGAACGTATTTTTCTTCTAGTCTCAACTCCTGCATCTTTGTTTCCAATAATCTGATCTGAAGGATGATTCTTTTATACTCGTTTTCTAGGTGTCTTTGGAGATACTTGCTGAACTTTCTCTTATGTTTCTGTCGGATTCTCTTCATCTTCCTCTTCTACTTCCTCTTCTGCTTCTTCTTCTTCGAAAATTTGTTCCATTGATTTGTTTTCTTCTTCCTTTGATTCTGGTCTGCCTATTTCATCAATTGTTACATTGATGCTTTTTACAACTTTGTTCAATCTTAGATTGTAACACTTGTATGCTTTCCTTGTACTTGAGTAACCAACAAGTACTCCTTTGTTTACACGAGAGTCAAACTTTCCCATTCTTCCATCTTCTCTTTTGATGTAGCATATGCTTCCAAAAGATCTAAAGTGCTTCACATTTGTTGGTCTTCCTTTCATTAGCTTGTAGGGAGTTTTATCATTGTTGTTTCTGAGCATTACTATATTTTGAATGTGAATTGCTATATGCATTGACTGTGTCCAAAATATATCCGTCAATTTGGAATCCATTAGCATTGTTCGAGCCATTTCCTGTACTGTCCTATTCTTTCTTTCAACAACTCCATTCTATTGAGGTGTCCTTACAATGGAGAATTGCCTTTTTATTCCATGACTGGTGCAGTAGTCCATAAATTCATTTGAAGTGAACTCTCCTCCATTATCAGATCTCAAGCATTTGATTCTTGAATCCATCTAATTTTTAACCATTTCCTTGGAGATCTTGAAGTTTTCAAAAGCTTCTAACTTGTTCTTGAGAAAACAAATTGCAGTCATTCTTGTATAATCATCAACTAATAACATAAAGTATCTCTCACATTTTAAGCCCTTTATTGTAGTTGGTCCAACTAGACCAGTATGCACAATTTCCAATGGTCTTGTTGTTGAATATTCCTTTGATTTGAACCCAGTCTTTGTTTTCTTTCCTTGTTTACAATGCTTGCATAACGTGTTGGTTGGTTTCGTGATCTAGGGAATTTCTCTGTCTGCTTCTCTTTTGTTGACTTTGACAAGGTTATCAAAATGCATGTGACCCATTCTTCTATTCCATAGCCAACTTTCATCTTCCTTTCCTAGACAACACTTTTCATTTCCAATTTCACTTAGCACATATATGTTGTTTGAAGTTCTTGCAGCTGTACTGACCAATTTCCCTGAACCTTCTCTTCTTATCTCACACTTTTGTGAATCAAAAGTAACTTTATGACCTTGGTCACACATTTGACTCACACTTAGTATGTTTCATATCTTCCACCAATAGAACATTTTGTGCCTTTTTATTCTTGTTCCCAGTTCAGACTATTCCTTCTCCAATGAATTTTGGCTGAATTATCATTTCCGAAGGAGACTGATGTTGATTAAGGTTGGTTGTTATTGATGTCAACCCTTGAAGAAATCCCTGTAGCACAAAGGTTTGGGTAATGGACCCAATATTGTTTGATGTAAATATGACTCATTATTGTTTTTTCATGGTTGATAAGAAGTAAATATTGATGAACTCCAAAGCGGTCCCCTTATGGTGAAAGCCCTCACGGGAAGACGCTTTGTGGAGTAAGAGAACCCATGCTTAATTGTGGAATAATGAGATGGAGGAAAGTGAATTTTTCAGGGAAAATATCCTAGATGGATAGTGCTTGTCATGTCATTTCCGGTGGTATGTGGAAGATCACATAATTCCTCACGGTTAGAGAGTTATGGCCATGAGAAGTTGGAGACCCCAGGTTTGGGTAATGGACCCAAGTTTGTTTGATGGGTAATGGTATGAGTTATGATATATTTTCAGATAATACTAGTCTATATGGATATTANTATTTTCAGATAATACTATTCTATATGGATATTAAATTTCATTCCATTTCTGGTGATATGTAGAATGCCACATAACTCCTCATGATTTGAGAGTTATGGCCTTACGAAGTTGGAGGACCCTCATATGTCATCTAGAAGCCCCAAAAGGTCAAAGTAATCAAAGTGGTTTAAGATATTTTAAAAGGTAAACAATAAAGTGAAGTCATGAGTGTATTATAATTCAAAGTGAATACAAAATAAATAATTTCAATAATAAATTTAATGGATAAATTAGAAGTGCACCCAACACTAAAATAAGGAAAGTGTGTCAAGTGACCTAGAAGATGTTTTTAAGGAAGCTACTTGGAGAGTATAAATAAGAGGCAAGGCTCTCTCATTTGAAAAAAATTTGAGCATATTGAATATCTATAGGTTTTTGAGGTAACCAAATGATATATAAGCCGAAATTCTGAGGAAAGTGAAGAAAAGAAGGCCGAAATGCAAGGAAGGATAAATTCTTTTGATGGTGCTTTCTAAGGTATGTTATTTACAGGTCATCTCACCATTTTCGTTATAACTTTTTTTCTATAATGATTCAGATCTTGAAATTTCTATGCAAGTGAGAAAACATATCCAAGTATTTTTGGCAAGAAATTCAGCTTGTGGGTTGTTTTATTTTGGGAGCTACACGCCGTGGAAATAGGGTTTGTGGCCAGTCCTGAAACTAGTCAAAATCAAGTGTTTCGGGTAAAAACGTCATAACTTATTCATAACAGATCCAAATTAAGTGAGACAAATTTTTTTGGTTAGGGTATAGTATGTAGTATGTTTTGTAATATGTTCATATCAATTCATCAAATATTTTGTGCGGGGCACGCTCTACAAGGTCTCTCTCTAGAATAAGCCAAAATTCATCAAGGTATGCCATTTTTTCTATAACTCCTTTTATGAGAGGTTCCAAGTAGTGAAACTTGGAGGAATTTCATAAAACAAACTTAATAAAATTATGTATCAGTTTCATATCTTTATACATTACAGGTTCAAAGTTATGATTACTTCAAGTTAGGGTTGTTGACTAATCCAAAACTAGGCATGTGAGACTAAAGAAAAGTTT
>SNQJ01S0245643.1:0-13181 GCA_010110895.2 Picea sitchensis | reverse complement strand
CTGCCCTTCTTCTATTGCACTGGATTTTGACCTGGCTTCACCTTCTGTGTGGGTTTCTTTTTCATTGCACTGCCTTCTGCAGATGTATTGGACGACCCTGCTTCCACTTCTTTTCCCTTGGGCATGCCCTTGGTGATGACTGGGATCTTCCATTCATCCTGCCAATCTCTCATTTCAATTTCAAATTCCTCTGCATTGATTTAGAATCAAAGTTGTAGCCATTCTTTCTCTGGATCCCTATGTGCTTCGATCCACATGTTGTGTCGGGTAGCCTTAAAGTTGGCTATCCCTTGGTACTGCGCAAGGACTTTCAGAGTTATCCTCCATGTGTTGGCTATGTTGTCTTGTATGTTGCTGAGGTACTAAGAAAAAGTGTTGGCATTGCCACTTCTTCGCTTGGCATCTAAAGTTATTCTCATCGACGTGTCTCGTGCTACGCGACAACGACCTACTTTATTGCAGGAATAGGAGTAGGGAGGCTCTTTCCAGCAAATTAATGCTATCAAAATCATCAACCAGGAGTAATGGAACTATTTTCCCAAGTCTTGTACATCCTTGCAGTTGTCTAGGAATAGATTGAGTAAATATGGGGCCCAACTGAGCATGGTGTCATTTGTGCACGTGTTGTTGCTACGACAACCCTTGCATGGACCTCCTCCTTGTGGAATTTGCGAAGTAGATTGCATGCCATTAATTTTGTGGCCATCCTGGTGCCTGCGTCACTTATCTGTTTTATAATTATTCCACCCAAGCCTCTTTCTGTTCCATACATCTTCTTCATCTCTTTTGCAAGAGCCTTTTCTTTGGTTTTATCATCTATGTACTACGTGAGATTCTCTCCATTTGATGGCATTCCTATGATGAATTAAATTAGTTCTATGTCGATTGAGACATGTTCTTCTAACCATAAAAATCCTCCATGGAGGACCACTAGCAACTGCTTGACGCAGTTTTTCACCTCTTTCCCCTTACCGAAGTGGGGGATTTCTAAAAAGTTCAAGATCCTTTTGTTTTCTAGGCCTGTCGCCCATTGCTTTGGCTACAGTATTGGATCTTGAAATGGCCCTATTCCCAAGCTCTCCATATACACTTGTTGTGCAAATTCTGGGGAATTTGTTGGTGTCAAACACATCGTGGTCTATGTATATTAGCCTTTCGATGCAAACAAGTATAGTTGGTGTGTCCTGCACCCCCTCTGGGATGCACGATAGAACAATCACGACATCGAGATGCTTGCGAGGGGACCACATGATGGGTTGTTTTCCCTTTCTCTTTACCAATGTGCTATAGGTCCCAGCCTCTGATTCTCTGTCTTCCCCGCCTGAATCTTGCTGCCTTGTGATATATTCAAGATATATTTATTCATGCTGCGTGGACCCCACCATAGGTTGTGGTCTCGATTTGTTAGAATCTGTTCTTTCATTGTCTCCACCATTCAATCTGTGGGTTGCTTCGACCATGGAAGGTTGTTGTGGGTTTCCTATGGCTAATGGGTCATGGCCCTACACATTGTTGTCCGAGTCGATATCCATCCTAGCCAGCATCGAGGCCTTCCCTTCTTCCTCTACCATTATGGAACTCACTGGTTCGACCTAGGATGAAGGAATTGTGTCAACATCGATGATTCCCTCTCTCTACACAAATTCTTGTTCCGCCTCTGTGGTTTCCTGCAGTGACCTGAGACTATTGTGTGTTTTCTGTGTTGTTTGGATAGGTGTGCTGACCATTGGTGGTGCCATCATGGGTAATTGTTTCTTTTCTGATTAAGCTTCAGCTATTTCGATCTCTGCACTTGCATGTTCACCTCTCGTCTTCATGCTCATTAGCTTCATGGGTTTACAAATGCACAATACGTCTTGTTTGGCCCGCGTTTTCACTTTATATAGGGCGTCATTAGTTCCCTGAATCTTCACGAAGAATCTTCTTTGGTTGTTATTAATGTGTTGAATCTTGTCAAGTATGCTTCGTTTAGTTTCATAAATGCCCAATTCACTCTTTTTTACCTCGACGGTCGGTTTTTGCTTTTTCGACCATTAACCCCTTTTCTGGTGCCCTGCAATTTTTAGGTACACCGTACGTTTTTTTTGTGACTTTCCCTTAGTGTGTGGTGTTTTGCTTCATGTCAACCATATGTTGTGTGTGGTCACTATTTATTTTTTTCGCGTTGAGTTCCACTGTCATTGCACTAGTATTTCCCGATTATTTTGTATTTTCTTTCTTTCTACTTTTTATTTCTTCCTTTCTCTTCTTTTTCTACTTTTGTCTTTTTTTTATGGGTTTTATTTCCTAATGTCTACTATGGTACACTATATACATGCCTTTATTACTTGTCTTAACTTTTTAAGGTTAGTGGAGTGTTGTCCTGTACAATTTCGGTCATTATCATTGATCATTCCTTTGGAGTTACGTTCCTCCCAAGTCTTTTAATACACATATTCCCCATTTGACACTTTTTTACTTCATATGGCCCTAGCCAATGCATTCTAAACTTACAGGGTGTTGGAAAATTTATTGTCATAGAGAAAAATGGGTCTCCCTCCTTAAACTCTTCTTTTTAATATGCGTCATGCAGGACTTTGTCTCATGCTTTGGCACTTCACAGGAAATCCTACCATAATCTATCCTCTTCCATTTCCATTAGTTGACTTAACCTCTCTTGTACTGCTCCTCTTTCTGTCATGTTTGTAATTATTGTTATGTGCAGACTATGTACCAAAAATTTTAATGGCACTGGTGCTTCTTGTTCATATACCAATTTGAATGGTGTCTTTCTTGTCAAATTATTACATGTGTTATTATATGCCCATAGTACTACTTGCGGGTATCTTGAAGTCCCAATCATCCCTATTGACATTGCAGATTTTAGTGAGCATTTTCCAGTATCTTATTGAAAGATTCTACTATTCCATTTGCTTGAGGATGATATGATTTACTCTTCTAGTGATAGACTTCAAACTCCTCAATCATAACCCTAATAGTACCATTGATAAAATGAGTACCTTGGTCATATTAAAATCATAGGATATCTAAATGCGAGGTGATCACTTGTTCAAATAAGGAGTGTGTTGTTGTCTCTGCGCTAAAGTCTTTGTTGAAGTTACTACTTATACCCATCTTGTTAAGTATTCAATGCATTAGTAATGGTATATCTAGCTCTTGAATTTGTTGTTGGTGGATTGATTGGTCCAACAAATTATATTTCCCATTTGTCAAATACCATAGAGTCCTTGTTATTGTTTTAAGAATCTCGTTCCTTCTATTGGGTTTGCCAACCCTCTAACATATCCATTTATGGCAGTATTCCTTGGCATCTTTATGGATTTTTGGACACCATAATCCTACGTGCATTACCTTCTGCATGGTATGTTTTTATGGATAGTGTCCTCCAACTATACCTCATGAGCTTCTGCAAAAATTTTGGGCCTTTCATGTTCAATACACACCTTCTCAAAATGTTATGCATTGCCCATCTTGTATAAATGTCTGCAATAGGTTGATAGTCTTCGACTCGACTATCATATTTTTCTAATACATGAAATGCTAAAAATCGTAGGGTTGCAATCCATGTACTTAAATTATTTATTAATATGAATGAAGTATTCATTAGCTTCGTGTACTGAAATAATTGTGCATCAGGGGAGTTGTCTTCCAAGTTAGTATGTTCTTCTCCATTAGTTACTGCCAATGGTGTCGGATCCTTAGATTCGGCTTCACTGGTTTGACTATCGTTTCGAAATCAAATTCTTTGGAGATACCGATATCCATATCTGGATCCCTCTCCCCAACATTTGAGCAGTGATTATATATTTGAGGGAAGAATGGTCTATGAACTTGTTTAATGTGTTTCCAATAGTAGTCATAAAATTATGGAGATTAAGCCATGCCTAGACCCTTATCTTTACGTGGTGTTGTGATTACATGCGATTATGACAATTTTCTGCTTGCAAGGCTATAGGATGGTCTAAGTCCCCGCTCATGGTTGCACTAGAATTGCTCCAAGCGTTATGGCTAATGCATCTAAATGCACATGAAATGTCTTTCCCAATCTAGGAATACTATTATAGGTGTTGTTACCATATTTTCTTTCAAGTGTCCAATCCTTTCTAACAATCCTTATTCCAGCGGAAATATGGTGTTCTTCTTTAACAATTTTTTCCATTAGTGTAGTAATTTGTGCACATGCCCTTTTATAAATTTCTTGTAATATCTTGTATGTCCCAATTTTTTCTCTTAACCAATTACCTTTGAATTTGAGGTGGTGGTAAGTTCATAGTGAATGCAATCTTAGCAGGGTCTACTAGTAACCCTTGTTTACACACTATATGTTCCTACAATATTCCAAAAAGTGTACCAAATATGAATTTATTGATGTTTAGTGATATCAGGCATTTTCTGCATCTTTCCAACATCAATCTTAGCACTTCACATGATCCTTTAATAGACTATATGGTCAGGTCATCTAGATATGCTTCACAGAATTGATTAATGAGATTCCTTAAAAGCATTTCATGACTACTCTTGAAATATGGCTGGTGCGTTCTTCAGCCCAAATGACATGACTATACATTGGTAGGATCCCCGTGCAGTAGAAAAGTGGACTTATGCCTATCATTACAGACTATTTTGATGTGATGGTAACCTAAGAATCCATCTCTGAATGAATATGCTTCATGGCCTCCAACATTCTCCTGGACATCATGTGTAAATGGGTAGGGAAAGGGTCATTTAAGAAATCATCATTAAGTTTCCTCGGATATACAAAAATCCTTATCCCCTTGTTTCTTTTCTTGGGCTACCATGGGACTTATCCAAATTTCAGAGTTCCTCTCGGTTCTATGATACAACTTCCAACATTAGGTCGATTTACGCTTTCATGCGCTGTCTGCTTTAGTTCAGTTTGTAAGGTCTTTCCTAACAGGTCTAGCTTGGGGTTTGAGGGGTATCTTCGTCTCACCTAGCTCCCCTCCCTGCCTTTCATCTCTATAAAGGTCATTGGGAACATGTCACTATATTCAAATAGTAACTATGTTATTCTTTCTCTTGTTTGATTCATCCCAATAGTCTCCAATATTTGTCATTTTAGGATTGTCATTCTTCCCAATGTAGACTTTTTTTACCTTTATTGGTGCAAAAATGCCGATTGAGGATGGACCTTCCACCTCTCCCCTTCAATATTTGTGATCTGAATGTTGTGTGGATCATCTTCATTTAGTGCTTCCTCTTCAACATGATAGCATGAAAGTAGTTCTTTGATTGTCCGTCCTGATACATTGTTGATATTATGTTTATGATTTCAACCCTGGTTCATCAATAAAATATCACTCCTCATATCTTCTTTAATGTTGGATCAATGTTGGGGTTCTCATGTTCAAATGAGAAGGTTACCACAAAGTTTTTGTTGTAATGTTGTCCATTCTATAGTTCCTCTGCGCATCTATTTGTCTATGTACCAGTTCCCTGGGGTCCCTTATAATGTATGGATAAAATGATGAGTCCATTTCTTTGGTATCCTCCATTGTCTTGCCTTCTCCAAGTGTTCCTCTTGTGTTCTTTGCCCATATTGTAGTTCTTATTACTCTAATACGCACCAAATTTGATCGCCAATAATGCGTTTACATTGATACAGGTCTGAATTGTTTCTTTATTAGCGCCCTGCATCTTGTAGGTGTGGCCTTGAGTGCAATATCTAGGATCTGAGACTCCGATTTTCTAGTGCTTCCACGATTTCATATTTTTCAAGAATTCTTCTAAGTCGTTTAGCCCATGAAAGTTGGGAGGTTATATTATCTATGTACCAACACATATTATTGTGCGGTTTATTCTCGCGCACCTTCTTGTGGAAACTTCATGTCGTTGTTGTCAATTCTCCAAACATGTATCTGAGTCTGAAGCGCATGATGTGATTCTTCTCCAACTGAGTATCCCATATGAATTTGGGTTTACATAATATTCTTCTTGCGCGGTGTTTTTGTATAATTGGTTGATTTCCTCTAGTTCTAAGCAAGTGTGTTCTACAAGCCTTTCTCCTTCTAAAGGATCCAATGGTACAATAAATCTATATTCACACGATTCAAATTCATTCTCCTTTTCTTTGGGTTGATTATGGCCTAGTTATCAAATGCCAAATACAATCTAAGCAATGATGGGTAAGGTGTTGTACCATGTACTATCTCTATTACTTCAAAATCTGCCATGATGCACACTGCATCTAAATCTATTGCCACACCTTTCATCTTTCAATAGGTAACTCTCTATCGATTTACTAGTTTCAACTCTTCAGGTGAATACCCTAGTGTGGTTCTCCATACACTTCCATGTATTCTTAGGTAAGACATTTACTTGAACCCTAAGTCGATGTGATATCACCCATGTTGAGTCCCCAATAGTAGCATTTAGTGAACTCCTTGGTTGTCGCTAATGTATGGAGATGATTGATGGTTTTTCTTCTCTAATTTCCCTTCTACCTATGTGTTACATATTTCTAGCATATTTTTTAAGATCTTAACAAATGATGGATCCTTCAATAACTTAACATGGGATTGCAAAAATTTTTAATGTTACTTACTTTCTCTAAAGGTTGTGCTTTGCTCGTATGGTGTGAGGGAGGAATTTTGTACATTGGTGAGTTCCTATTTTGTTTCACGACTGATATAGATGCAAATTTTTTCTTGAGAAACTCTTGTCTTACCTCCTTGAATGTTTCCTTTTCTTTACGTGCGTCAAACCACTTCTTTGGTTCAATATTCTTCTTAACCCATTGGTGTTGATTTGGATCTTGTTTTGCTGCATCAACTACTGTCTTGGATCCTCCTTGAGTAACTATATTGATGTTTCTCCCATAATCCACGGCTTATGCAAAAATCCATTGGACATTATGGTTGACTAGTTCCTTTTTTCTTAGATCTTTCCCAAAATTGTTGGATAGTCTTACGTGTCATGCTCGTTGCCGCGGCGATTACAGTACATGCATGTTATTGGTGGAAGTGGACACTCCCTTATATGTCCTAGTTACTAGAAGTTGTGTCACACTACTAGTCCTTTGCCTCATCAAATCCTCCTCTACCTTATCCTCCACCACTATATCCACCTCGATCTCCTCCCTCATGGTCGTTAATGCTTGGAGTAGTGGATTAGGTGTTTGGGGTTTATTGTTGTTGCACATTGTTATATTGTTGTTGCACATTGTTGTATGGTGGTGGTACACGGTTGAAATAAGGTGTAGCTTGTCCTATCATCATTTTTTCTTGCACCATATAAGTATCACGAGAGTTCTTTCTCTCATCAGCTCCATAGTCCTACAATATTTATCATCATGACCCAACGACTTGAAAAATTGCAATATGAACTTTTGGGTATTGTCTTACACTTCTTCATCATTAGACAATGATATGGACATGATCCATATCATTTCCAAATCTCACCATGGTCCTCATGTTGGAAAGGGGTTTGGTAGTCATGTTTCCATTTACTGCATGAAAGTTGGACATTCTTTATTATGCTATCCTTATGTCCTGCATAGGGTACACAAAACAACTTCTCTTTTTCTCTTTCCTTATTGGTTAAGTTGGAATGCTAGATTCTTCAGATCCTCCTTCAAACCCTCTATTGTTGGATCTATCTTCTGATTTTGGTTTTCTTCTAGTTGTAAGGCTTCTTGTAGAGCCTTTGCCTGAGCATCTCAAATGTGGTATCTCAAATGTGGTAACAATGAGTTCTAAATAAGTGCCTATGCTACATGTCATTAATTGCACTTCATCTTACCTTTAGACATTTGAACCTCGATCAATCTCCCAAATAGACTCACTGTTTTTTCCTGATTCCAATCATTTCATTCATATACTAGTCCTATGAGTTGGGCTTCTAAAATTCATCTATCATTAGTTTTTTCATGTCTGCAATAGTCCTTGTTTATCCGGTGGATTGTTTACATCTAGGCTCATGTACCATTCCGATTACATGGTCTCTTAGTGTGATATCTTGCATGAGTTTTGCTTATCCTACATCTGTCTCATTTTTTTCTTCCCATATATTCTCATAGATGAATAAGTGTTTTTGAGTCCTTTGATTCCTCTCCTTGAAATTATAGTGAAATCTAATCATGGGATCATGTCATGCGTTTTTGAAGCGTGTTGAACTATTACTGCGAGGCGGTGTAAATAATTGACTGTTACTTCAAGAACTGGATCTCCCAATTGATTCTCCTTCATTGGATCCTTGTCACGATTGCTCTTCTTCCACTAAATTTGGTTGTCTAAGCTGCTTGGTGTTCTTTTGGTGTATTAATACTTTTATGGGGTTGTAGGTTCCAGTAGCTGATGATGCGGATTGGAGTTAGAGCTATCCTAACCTTGTAACTCCTATTTTCCTTTCATATTTTGTGCATAGTATTTCCTCAATCTGCTCCACAACCCAAAGATCCTCTAACTCCTTTTCATTTGCTGCCGTCTCTCTATGTTAATGGGTCTCTTCTTATTGTTCATATTGTATTGCTAGGGTGCTCCATTCGCATCTTTCCATTTGTTTCCATTATCTACTTTATCTAGTCTTCCTCCATAATGATTGGGTCCATGGCCTCATATTATTTCCTTATCCATCTCTTCCTCCGTTTCTCAACCTCCTGTCAATGCTCCCCCCCTTCCCCCATGTGCACATGGAAGTTTAGTTGTTTGATTCCATGTGGTAATCACCCTTGTTATACAATAAATATTGATTGAAGCATACAATGATATGATGTACCTACCTCTGGTTCATTTTATAAAATCTTTCTTTGTTTTAGTGTAATACTTCACAGTATCAACTGCAAATTAGGTGATAAACCACGCAACAATATTGTCTAACCAAAATCTACTAAATTAATTAAAATTTGTTATTAACTTGTTGTAATGGCGTGATCTCCATGATTCCCACACTCGGTTAGCCGATTCGATTTGTAGGGTGGTTTATTTTAACCTCAATAACCACACCTACAAAAAATGTGGGAAATCAAAGAAAAAATACCTCATGCAAGTCACTAAAAATGTATTTGTTGAGATATTTGTGCAATGTTAACTTAGGGTTTTTTTTATCCTTCTTCACAAACTCAAGTTCCTTTGTTTTCATCCATATTTCAATATCATTTCTTTTGGATTCTATGGCCTGAAAATTCCCTTCTATGCTTTCATTCTCCATGTGTTTCTTCCGCATTATCCCACCCACTTTCAGGTCTTATGGTTCTAAGCTAGGAACAAAACAATTTGTTGTTTGGATCTCTCTTTCTCTTCTTGGGTTGACCAGGGTTTGTATTTTCAATAGGTTTCCAACAAAAATCTAAGCTGTTGACCCTCACAGTAAGCGGAAGGAAACACTTCGCATAGAGTTCACAACCCAGTCTCACCTAAGATAGATTTTATGGAGTGACTACAATGCTCAAGTGCTTGTAGTCTAGGAATGAGTGGGGATGCAGGGAGTGTATCATATATTTCTTTATGTATTAATATTGTTATTGATTCGAGTATATCTAGGATTCGTTCATATTTAGCCTCATGCATGCATACTAACACATCTAGTTAATCATTAATTCATAAAATAACCATTGACTTGAGAGAAACAGGCATTCAATAATCATCACGCACAAAGATGATTTTTACCATTGTTGACCCCTCACGGGGCTACATCCACAAATATTTGGCTTCTCTTCTCTTTTTATTTAGTCAGATGTGAAATATTGGCTATGTGCATTCGTCTTCAAATAGTCTATCCGCGATGAGGGTTAAAGGAACCTCTGCAAGGTGGACTAGATCACACTAGGATCCTCGACTTGTGATCTAACCCTCAAAATCTAGCTTACTTGACTCTTATATAGCCTTATTACAATCATAATAACCATCATCAACTCATCAGTAATAACCGAACCCCTAACCTAAACCTAGAACTCACTTAGGTTTTTATTTATACTATTTTACTGTCTTATAGCCATTACAATCCTTATAAAAAACCTTAACCCTATCATGGTTATGCTTGCCTGCCTTCTCACCACATTGCTTCTCCTCTTGTATGCTTCTTTTTCTCTTGCATGCTACTTTCATGCCTTCTATTCTTGTCCAAAAATAGGCTTATGCCCAAAATATCCTTTCTTCTCAAAATAGGCATGTGCCCAACATGTATCCAACTCAGTTGAAATCATGATGCTTCTATATTGGACCAAGCCATCTTGTTCCAAGAATATGTATGTATGATTGTTCATCTCATTGTAATACTTTCGGAATGTTTTTCCCACCTCATATTTTTACTATTTGCGATTACCATTTTTTGTCTCCGCGTAAAAATTGCTCATTTGTGACATTTCCACAAGTTTTGTCCGAAAAACACCATTTTCAACATTTTTACCATCCATTTCACTTCATTTTCCACCTCCACTAGACCTCTGGAAGTTGTTGGGACAAATCCTAATTTTGAACCATTAGGGATAACACAAATAATACCCCTAGAAAGTGTGCTATCAATGCATAAAGTACACTCAAAAGATTCACTAGCATATAAGAATAACAATTTTGACTATTTCTAGCCGAAATTTTCTAGAAAGGGAAAGTAGTTATAAGTGGACATTGTTAAACCATAATAGCTATTATTAGCATTATATGGTCTATGAACCACTATTTTTATGACCGTGTCAAGGGGTTTTAACCACTATTTTTCCTATAAATGAAGGCTTGAGGTCTCTCCATCCATCCATACATCCATGGTAGGTACATGCTACCAAAATCACACAAGAGATCTCGAGGACTCCTTCCTCTTGATAGTGCTTTGTATTTTCATGCTACTTTCTCACTCAACCAAGGAGAAATCTACATACATCAAAGAGTCAGGACCCTCCCAAGGAGAAGGATTTGGAGCCACATCTTCAAGAAGTCTACTGTTCAAGTGCATTCTTTATCTTTCTATTGGTAATGGATTCATTTTATACATTGTTTCAAACTATTTATTCATGTCTATTGATGTAGGTTCTTTGTTATCTTTCGTTTTATATGAATAGATGAGGGTTTGAATCTTGTAGAATAGATCTAGTGTATGATTTTTATATTCTAATTTTGTTTTTTTTATCTAATACAAAACCACTAGATTAGTATAATTTTTTACACCATTGTTGCAATTTATACCCAATAATAACAATGGGTTTTTATCAACCACTTGCATATGAATAAAATTGTGGGAATTGCCACTGTCAATTAAAACAATCACCTTCATATTATTGATGTACCCAATCAACTTAAATGTCCAAGGAATGGACATGGTAGAGAAATCATGGAGGGAGATGAATATTTTCTCCTGAGGTGGCTCGTGAATGGGGTCTTTTGGAGGTAGTGGTGTTGATTCCTCTATTTCCATAGAAGTTAAAAATATTCATCCTCGGAAATTTCCTCAGGGTGTTTAGGTTGGTACACATCCATGTGAAAGAATTTATGATCTTCACATTTATGTCCCTTAAAAAAATTCTCACCAAAATTATAGAAAAATCAAAGGCACTGACGCTCAACCATTTCTTCTTAAGATAAATTTTGGACCCTCAAGGATTGAGATGGAGGGGAAGTAGTCGTATATTCCATAGGAGGGTGAGGGAAAGGATTAGAGGAGGATCTATTGACCTTTTCATTAATGATCGTATATGCATTGAGGGTGCATTGTGAGGTTTCCAACCAAGTATCTAAGTTTTGCATTAGTACACTTGTGAGAATGTCCTTCTTAGGACCATTGATGAAGCATTATTTAAAAAAAATCAACCAAGCCCTTAGTTTGGATTACCAATTTTTCAAAAGTGACTATAGATCCTTTACTATGCCTATTTAGAGTAACTTGGTTAGTCTTACAAAATAACGAGGGTCCCTTACAAAATGAACATATATGTATTAAAGTTCTCCAACAAAGTGAGCAAAGTTCATGGGCCCTCTTCGAGAAATCCTCCTATCAAGAAGAACTCCAAATACAATAACAATGTAATCTACTTCATCACCTATACAAAAGCTCGCAAAGTATTGTGAAGCCTGTGATTATAACTACTATATAGTTGTTAGGTGGGGTCTCGAAGAGTTAAATGCAAAAGAATTGGTCTCCAAATCTTTTCCTTAGCATAATATCTTCTGGTTTTATCTTCTTCAATCATGGGTTCGTGGTTATATTGGTCATGTGTATGGTTAAAATTGAAATATTTCACTTGTATGGTGTTGTGGATACAAACTAAGAATTAGCGTAATGACAGTCTTGATGGTATTGAATATTCAAATGTAGTGCAAATGATTATTGCACGAATAAAATCATTACAAGCACAATGTTATACAAGCTACGTGTTATGATGGTTGCTAAGGCTTTTCTTGTGTTTCAACAGTAACGGTTTTGGAACTCTAATGGAACAATAAACTTACAAGCTCAAGAATTTCATATGGTTTTAAGTTGCATGCACGTCATTTCATTTGAATTGTCATTTATCCCGTAACAGATAATTGCAAATGTCTTGATATTATTTCATAGAAGTGAATGTTCCACCTATTGTTACGTTTGTTGGGTTTTTATTGACCATGGTTTCCAACCTTGGAAACATATATAAAAACTATGAAGTTTTAAAACCATTTTCTATGGACAAAAGATTATTCCAACCTTGGAAACATATATAAAAACTATGAAGTTTTAAAACCATTTTCTATGGACAAAAGATTATCAAATTCAAAGTCATTCCCAAGCATATGGTTTTCATTGTCATTTGAGCTATGGTTTTTGTTTTAGCTATCGATGACTTGTTAAGGTTTTCATTGATATTTTTTGTCGAGCTGCAGATATACCATGTAAATCAACATTTAATTGTCAACCCGGGAAGGTAGACTTAGAGGAACCAGCACAGGAAATGCAGGGCTGAAGAGGGGGCTTAAAGGATGCCAAACTAATCTCTGAACTGCTAAAAGAAACTCACTGGAAAGAGCTACTGAACCCTACTTTGCTCTGTACTACTCGGTACTACTCGGTACTAACCGATATTGTTCTGTATATGCATGTAAAAGATAAACCTTCTATTGTAATCAAAAGAAACTTCTCTATCTCATGAGATATCCGAACCAGTTCCTGAATGTTAAGCAGTCTAAATGTGAAAACTGAAGAAATGAAATCAATGGCTGAAAAGATAATGCTAAACTTAAATCTTGGAATGCTAACCCTCT
>SNQJ01S0245642.1:9261-22442 GCA_010110895.2 Picea sitchensis | reverse complement strand
CAACAGCCTTCCCCCGATGAATGGTTGGGATTCATTTTCACTCACTACTCGATTGATGACCTTCATTCATCTCGGAGTTGATCGCCTTGCAGCTACAATACCCATAGTACATAAATTTATTTCAGTTCTTCATTTTGTGAATGTTCCTTCGCTTCCTCAGATCGAATCCTTATCTTCTTCTTTCACATAACAATGTTTTTCGAAGTTGAATTCTTTAGTGAATTATGCATGTTATTTTGAAGCTAAGTCCCTTTTCCTTCTAAGCAAATGACATCAGAACCACATGCTTATTACTTTGAAAAAAATTTGCAAGCTTAAACTTCGAGTAGATTTCCAAAGAGAAACTCTCCCAAGCCACCAATCTTTTCCCTGAGTGAACGGTCAGATATTTTTCGTGCAACAATATTCGGGTTATAACTTTGGATGGCCGGATTTAATACTTAGAACAGTCTCCTTCAGACTCTGAATAAATTTTAATTGTGACCATTGATCTCACTGAAAGGACGATCCATATCTTTCGCATGCAAAATAGAGCCATGAGGGAATATTCCTTGATACCTCTTGTCGATACCTTCAAACTTCAAAAATTTTCTAGATGTCAAATAATTAGCTCTGAATACACGTCATCACTTTTTTGGGGCTTTAAACTTCAACATGAGAGTCAAAGAAGGAATATTCTTCAATTATTTTTTTCAATACCTTCACACTGGTGCATTGGAATAGGTTGCAAAATGGCTCTTCCGATGGACGATGTAGATTTCTCCATATCTGTTGAACAAATAGATCTCCCTCTCGGAGTTAATACGTAGGGATGGGAATTGAACAGGATATAGGAAGACTTCGATGCAAATATACGAAGACACACTCTACCATTGTTCGAGGTCTGATGGATAATTGACCGGAACCGTTGATGTGGTGGGATTTAACTTTTGCAGGTTTAAGAATTAATGGTCCAGATTAACCCACGTGCATGGTCAATGGCTATTGAGTGAACAATTTTAAACAACCATAATGTTTTCTACAAATTTCATAATGAGGCCCGTGACACCTCATTGGAAAGGTATCAGATAGAGGAATGCAATGATATGGCTCTCCAGGTTGAAAAACCGATATAAGACATCTGAAAAATATAGAAAACCTACAACCACGAAATTGGGGGGAAAATGGCCGTACCAACTTCAAGCAGTCATATCCGGGGCTACGAGTAATGAAATCAAGCCTAGGATAGCTCGATAAAAATATGGAGAAGAGAGTAACAAGATGGAATAGAAAATGGGGAAAGATTGAGAGTGTAAATTGCTATAAAATGAAAAACACAGACATAACCTGAATTCAAATGAAGAATCGTACATGCAGACTTCAAACAATATTATTTTGAGCTACCGACAACGAAATTGAGCTAGAAAAATCTCACTAGAAATCTAAGACAGAGGAGAATAATTCAAAATGATATCATTAAGCATATCAAAGCCAAAAACTCCCAGAACAACACAAGAAATTCAGAAAATGACCCAACATGCGGAGTGAATAATAAATTTAAATAGATATCATTGGTAAATTGACATAGGGTGAATGTAACCACCTGAGAGTCTCTTCATCTCCCACTTTTAGCTCCTACATCTACATTTTCAAAATTCCAGTGAAATGTGAAATGGAAAAAAGACAAAATTAGGGAAGAACGAAACAAATGGTCATGAGAACTGCAGAGTCTCTCTCTTGTTCTATAAAAGGGAGCTAGTTGAATGTATTAAGGACTTTTTCCCTTTGTAACAAAGGATGGTACTATTACTTCTGAGGAATAAAGTGAAGGAGGCATTTCAGAAATTTGTGGCTTTGATGTATGTAGTAGAGACTACACTTGATGCATTTATCCTTTGCTTGAGTAGATAGGATTTTGTTGTATGAATTTTTTCTTCACTATGTGTTGTTTACGCAGGCTATCACATGTTTCTTCATGGGTACAAAAATGATGTTATAAATGTAGTGTGAAACTATTTGTTTATACATATGTAGAATTATTGCTTTCATTTACCATTAGAATACATGGATTGTTTTTTATTCTAATGGTTATCTTTCTCTGTACTCATTGTTATGAGGAAAATATCTCTATGGCTAGGGGTAAACCACAACAGATGAAAATGACTACCGAAATCAACTCTAATATCAGGTATGCTATATAAACAAATATGCT
The DNA here is from genome assembly GCA_010110895.2 of Picea sitchensis. Classification (NCBI taxonomy): domain Eukaryota; kingdom Viridiplantae; phylum Streptophyta; class Pinopsida; order Pinales; family Pinaceae; genus Picea; species Picea sitchensis. Next base: position 20,251 of record SNQJ01S0245642.1, on the reverse strand, counting down.
AGCAAGAAAAGATGAAAATCCTACCTCGTCCAGTTGTTCGATGAAGTCCACCATTGAGCACTTGACTCAAAGCAATACACCTGCAACTTGTCCTCAACAACCAAGAAACACAAGCATATGGTGATAATATATAATTTGAACACATTAAATAGCATAATCCGTCAATATTCATAACAAATACACCCATGGAATAACAATTCATATATTTGCAAGACATTAATTGGACGAGAAAATAGTATTTCTATTAAAATGTAATTAGCAGAAGTGAATGAATTACAAACTTTCGTGCCAACATGGTTCAAAACCAAGAAACTAAGTCCCTTCCAGCTGGGCCTCCACCACTTCAATCCTCCACCAAAGGCAAGCTCATATAAGATAGACAATGAGGTTCTCAATCAAGTAGAGAAGAGCTTGGGGGTTGAACAATGTGTTCAGACTTAAAAGGACAAAGGGATGCAAAATCAATATGAAGTGATACTTTCTTCAGAGTAAATTTTCTCTCAAAGTTGAATTCTTCTCCTCTTTTCCATAGCTCGGATTTTTCCCATTTATATCCTTCAAGTGGAACTGAAGGACCGAGTCGGAACGTTTCCAGTATATCGAAGGTCAAGGATCATGGATCTTGTGACGTGACATGGAAACCTGACACTATTTTTTAATTTTGGGCACAAATCTCGATATATGCAGGTTGTAGTGGTTCAACCTACATATACACATGTTGTATAACTATTAGGGCATGTATATGTGGAAAAATAATGTTTTTAGCTCTGGGATTTGCAAAAAGAGAATCCAAGTCTGCACAGGGAAATGGAACAAGGCCTTTTGAGCAAGTTTTCATAAGGTGAGGAAAATCTTACTATAACATATGCCCCCTAATGTGTGAGGTCATAGGAGTATATGCGATGGCCGAAATACATTATAATACCCAGAAGTGGAGTAATGGAGACCCAGCTGGATGAACTAGTTGTTGATGAGAATATTACAATCTGTACTAACTTTGCACACATGGATGCCAATTTGATTTGCACTACAGATCCATGTTAAAATATACCAAACAATTGTCCATGGACATGAATAGGGAATACAAAGGTGGCTATATGCCAAAGGCTGTCATAGTCATGAACAAGGCCTAGTAAAACTAGTCTCAAAATCAATCTGAAGATGTCTGTATACAATGGAGTACAATATGATCTCCCATGATCACTAAAGTCTCATAGGTACTGGTCCAATGAAATATAGCAACATCTCAGGAAAGCTGCAACTATCAATTGATGTCTTCAATGTTTCTACACGATCCACCAAAGGTGAAAGTCTACATCGTGTGAATAAGGGAGTTGAGGTCGAACACAATGAGACATCGTTTGATTACCAGTCATTAAGGTATATCGTTAACAAATGGGAGAAAACCTACCAATAATGAAAGTAGGTATCAAGGCATCGAGTACATTCTTACAAGTTTGAATAGAGGTGTCGGGGTCGAACACTTGAAGAATCCATCGATCAGGAGACATTGATGTATTCCCAACTATCGATGGAGGGAGAACCTGCCACTAATGACTGCAAGCCTTGAGGTACTCATAGGACTCTAGTTCTCGTCTCCAGAATAGATGAGATGAAGTCGATGGAAGGAGACCTGCTAAAAGGAGAGAATTAAGGCATCTCTCATCATTCAGCATGAAGTACAAAGCAGGAGCTTTAATATTTGGAGGAAACCAGACGAAGAACATGTTCACGAACCAACAACCCTGAGCATCTTTTGTGTGTGCCATGTGTAAGTGGTACACGAAAAAGACCCTCTGAAAAGCAGCCAATAAGGAAAACTATTGACAAAGGTGAGGAAACCATCAATAAGGCTAATGGAATCCAAGACACTTCACGAATCCCAATGTGTGAATATATGTCTTTCCGTCGAACACAAGGGAAACTACACATTCAACGACCAATGATGAAATGTCAACTATTGGGTTCAAGGTTACCTACCAATAAGGAAAGTAGGACCAGGGTGCACAATTGGACTATAGTTTCATGTGATTCTGAGACACAGTGAGGGTATGGCCGACATGCAAAGTCAAGAGTTATGAGGAATGGCTGACGCAGGTTGATAGACATCCTTTGAACAAGAGCATGATACATATGGAAGACTCGGCCATCATAGACTCAATGATGAAACTTTGAGATGAAGGAGGTATCATTCAAACTCTCCATAGGGACTGGAAGAGTAACCAGTCAAGGGAGTAAACTATGTGTAATGAGCTCAACTTCCTAAGGTCATGCTAAACCCAAAATTTTGATGACAAGTGGACTCAAAATATTTGTGCTTTGTTCAAAGGAGACACATCTGCTGCCAATATAAGATAATACTCCCTTCCCGCTTATTTTTTTTTGTTTTTTCATATTCAAATGAATTCTATGATATAGAGGAGGTAACAAGTGTCGCAAGTAAGAAAAACTAGTTCCAGCAGTGGAACATACCTATGCTGAAATGCAAGGAAGTGCATGCGGGAGATGGACACTCGGGGGAATGTTTCCTCTTCGGTATAGAGTGTCAAGCTACAAAGGATAAAAACAAGGCTCTTCTTGGCTGATGATGCAAACTGCTGAGGTGAGAGGCTTATGACACAAAAGAGAGAACCGACCATAGGCTCAATACTACAAGCAAGGGCATGATATGCAATCACAACTTAACGCCAAAAAATGTCCTTTTTATTAATCCTAGTATACTTGGTTTGAAAAAAGAATAAACTTGCACCAAATAGACATCCTTTCAAATCCAATTTACGAGTTTGAAAGAGACAAGTTCACTCGACAATCTTTTCTCCTTTTGAAACGAGTCGGAAAAGAGCTTAAATCAAACTCTCTTGGGATTCCTCTAGGCATAGGTCAACATGTTTATGAGTAATAAATGAGTTTCAACATAAATTCATGTATTAGCTATAAGGGACTCTCGATCCTACGAAAAAAATATCTTCACAGGCACCAAATGAAGCATGGGATCTAACTAGGGTACCCGTGTTTGGTAAGTCTCTACCATTCGATAACGACACTTCTAGTTGCAGATAGAAGGTTTCATGTCACTATAAAATGTGTTCGTACCTAAGCCATATGAGTGACATTCATAGGATGATGCAAGTGTGCATGATGGATTGGATACCTATCCTATCTGTTGGGTAGCAAAAATACTTGCCCAAAGCTATGAACAGGCAACATGGCGCTGAAAACAACAAGAATCCCTAGACAAAAATACAAAAACCATGTCCATCCACTGTCGTATTAGTCCATTAGGCCCAAAATATTGTACAAAACTATACAAAGTGGGTAAAAAATTGCTATAAATAGTAAAAAAAACAATTTTACTATACCATTTGTATTTTTTACCCAAATAGTGGATTTTGGACCAAATTGCCTCCGAGTTTCAACTGTTGATTGTGAGAGATATGAGAGACATAATTGATGACCGTCTGAACCAGGTAATTCCTCTTTTTATCCTCTTTCTTTTCAGTGGATTAAAATTTGTAATTGGGTCTCTTTTTTTAAGTTATTTAGGGAGAAACTTGAAAACTAAGGTGTATGCGGGATACAGTTTATCGGGCCGCATATACTCCTACTTATATGCAACTGTCTTAAAAGAAATATAGTGTATAACTATCCCTACACACGACTATGTACACTACAACTCGCGTATACATCTGTGCATAAGGTTTTTTAAAGGTTGATAACTCAAAAAAGGGATTGGCTTTTGGAGGATGGTGCTAGAGTGGAGAGAAAGAGAGCATGAGGAGGTGGATGTTGTAGTGGAGAGAGATCCAGGGGCCCAGACGACCTTAAAACTATGTGGGCTACATAATTTTTGGACTCTCAAAGGTATGAGGGCCCAAGTGATATTGCTACAGTTGCTTATGGACTACTAGGATCCGGATAGTGAGAGCTTCAACCTTAATGGACAACCATTAAGGATTGAAGTCGAGGACATCTATTTCTTAACGGGATTGAAACATCGGGGTGAGGTGGTCAACCTCAAATCTTGGGGAGTTGGGAGTGTCATGAATATTGAGGATTACATATCCGCTCATTGCATTGTAGGGACCAAGAAGGTAGGGAGCCAACTCCCCATTAGAGTGATAAACAATCTAAGTCTCAAGATTGTTGTCCTTGTTTTGACACAGATCACAGGATCAGCCTCTTTGCACCAGGAATCGAGGCCACTTATGTTATACTCAATGGAGTGCTTGAGACCCATGGTGTATGACTAGTGCACCTCACTGCTGGCCAACATGAAGAGCCAACTGACAGAATGAAAACAGGGTAGTAAAAGGAACTTCGGGTTCACTTCTATCCTTTGTAGTTTTTTCTTTGAGTGGGTTCCAGGCCTGGGCCCTAGAGTTGATACTGTTCCACATGGACCTCACAATCTAGCCATGGCACGATGGACCGAGGTGATGAGGTGGTAGGGGGGAGGTAGGGTGCCAACACCCTGCAATGATGACTTCTTCTTCTGGTGGAGATGGCAGGTCATAGCTTTGGATGAATTCACTTATGTAGGGATTGAATTCAGAGGAGATCCTGACATGCCATTACCACCAGGGTCTGCTTATGGAGACATAGGTATATCAAAGTTTTTTTTAAATATTTCATTTTTTTTGTATTTTTGTATAAGGAGATTTTTTTCTTTTAGATGATGTTAAGTACTAATTCAACATGTATGTGACACAGACGTAGGTCAACGACATTCAAACAAAATTCCATGACATCATCGAAGGCACTGGGAAGATGAGGCAACTAGAGGGGATGCTGAGAGAGTGATTCCAAACATGCAGGGAAACTTGTCTCGTTTGACATAGAGGATCCCCATGGTTCAGGTGGAGGATCTATTGGAGGCTATGCAGCGGAAGGTGGTAGGAGTGCCCCATGCTTGGGTACAACTCTTTCGGTGTCTCGCAAACACCATAGTCTTCTATTATGACACTCATTCGGTGCCACAGGCGTAGATATTGTTACTTATTGTATGATTAGTTGTATATGTATATTGAGGTTGTTAGCCCCAATTTTGTACGATAAACACCATATTTTTTGAAATATATATAAAAACATGGATCTTTGGCTTTACTTGTGTTACAATGTGTACATTGATGAAAATGTTTTCATGCTTTAGTTATGTGACAAATGCCAATCTAAAACAAAATTAGCATATGCATCAGATACATAATTAGAACTTCTAGGTATGTGATGATAAGTAATAAAATCAAGTTGTCATTCCAAAATTTGTACCTGTAAGAATCTTCGAAGTAGAGTAGGGTCATGCACACAGTAACTGTCGTGCAACTGACATACTTCTAGCTGGGAGTCGAGACAAACCTCTAAAGAGAGAATACCATGTGAAATGGCATCGCGCAAAAGTTCTATAACGATACTATATTCGACCACATTATTTGTGGATGGCCCTAGGCATACGCCACCTAAAGACACCAGTAGAACATCGGGTGAGTAAACTACCCAAGCGATGGAAGCCAAGTTCCATGTATGATGACCAGCCCCATATGTGAATCCTAAGTAGACCGAAGACTCTGTTGACATCTACCAACCAAGGGAAAACTTAGTAAGCAATCGGAAGATAAAAATAAAGGGAAAATATATATACACTAAATTACATTAGTATACAAATAGTTACACCCAATCTTTCGGTCTCAAGTGTATCATCTTTTCATATAGAGCCCATTCTTGGGATTATCCAACATTTTCCCTTCATAATATTCTAATTCGTAGGCTCCTTTTTCTAAGACACGTCGCACGATATAGGGACTGTGCCACATGGGTTTGAACTTGCCTACCCCCAATGGTTCTTTGGCTTGATCATATAGAAGGACCAAGTCACCCTCAGTGTACTGCCAAGGATAGATAGACTTATCACACTGGACCTTGACACATCTTTTATTCTCTTCGATAGTCATAGAGGCATCGTGATGCTACTCATCTAGACTCTCTAAGTGTACAAGGAATTATTCGAGATCAGAAGTGTCAGGTAGGAGCGTAACTACCAATCTAAGAGAAGGGATTTCACATTCAATAGGTAAGATTGACTCCACACCATGTACTAAGTAGAAAGGAGAAAAACCAATGGAAGCCTTGACTGAGTTTCAATATGCCCAAAGTGCTGGATAAAGCATGATATGCCAGTCAGATTTTCTCTGGCTAACAATTTTCTGCAAAATGGTCTTGAGAGACTTGTTCACGGCCTCTACTTTTCCATTTTCCTGGGGGTAGTAAGGGGAAGAATGACCATGCCTAAACCCTATCTTAGATGCTAGTTCTTTCATCATCTCATTTTGAAAGTGACTGCCATGATCAGTGACAATATCACTCGGGATTCCGAGCCTGGCTATAATGCGATTGAACACGAAGAAGGAAAAATTATCACCATCAGATTTAACTGTAGGCATGGCCTCGACCCACTTAGTAAAGTAGTCTACGACCACAATAATGTGTTGATTCCCCCCAGCCGAAGTTGGGTTGAAATCCAAAAAATCCACCCCCCACTTGGTGAAGGGACAGACGGTAATGACTGGATGGAGAGGGGCTAGATGCGAGTGCATTTTCCTAGTGAACACTTGGAAGGGGTGAAATTTCTTAACCACCTCGATGCAATCTTTAAAAATAAATGGCAAGAAATAATCGACTCGCAAAATGTTCTAGGTTGTCACAAGCCCGGATAGGTGACCACCACAAGCCCCACTATGGCAGTCGTTTAGAACAGACTCAGCTTCTTCGTGAGTTAAAAAATGACGCTAGATATTGTCTATTCCTTGGCGATACAGAGTGTCACCAACGACAAGGTAGTTCTTAGCTTGGTATCGTATACATCGTCGGTCATCTCGCGAGAGATGCTAAGGGAACTTCAAAGTTTGAAGATAGAGAACAATACCTCCATACCAGGGGTCTGACGACGAGACAAGGAAGATGTGCTCATCCGCAAATGAATCAACATGAATAACATCTTCATCTAGCCGAGGAAAGTTGGATATTAACTCTGCAAAGACTAATGATTTCTTGGACTTTGCAGAAGTGAAATCGAGATCGAATTATTGTACAATTATAATCCATTTATTGTACTTTCCCCCTATGATACACCTTGTAAGGATGTATTGAAATGGATTGACATTGGCAACCACAGTAGTTTTGCAAAGCAATATATAGTGTTGTAATCGTTGGTCTGCGTGCACGACAACCAAAGCTATCTTTTCAATGTGAGAATATTTGAGTTCAGGGCCGAACAACTTTCGACTAAGATAGTAAATGACGTGCTCACGGAGCTCATAATCCTCCTAAACTAATACCATACCAATCATCTCTTTGGAAGTGACGATATAAAGCAAGTAATCTATACCGTAGTCAGGAGACTTCAGCAGAGGTGTTGATACCAAGGCTTTCTTCAAAGCATCGAAGGATTCCTGGGCTCGCTAATCCTAGATAAACAGAGTGTCCTTCTTCAAGAGATGCATGAAACCCTTCGTAATATTGGCATAGTTTACTATAAACCGTCATAAAAATTTAGCTTTCCCCTGTAAACCTTGAAGTTGGCGAATAGTGTATGGAGGAGGCAATCGAAGTATTGCCTCAACCTTTAATGAATCTACCATGATCCCAGTCTTAGAGACTAAAAATCATAGAAGATGACCCGACCTAATGCAAAATATGCATTTATGAGGGTTCAGCCAGATGCAATAATGGCAACATATTTTGAAAACTAGTCGAATTTGTTTAGGGTGATCCAATCTCTTACAAGAGTGAGAAGTAAGATCGTCAAGATAGGCTTAGACTATATTCTTGAGATCATGAAATGTGAAGGTCATCGCTCATCGGAAGGTTTCTTCAATGTTTTTAAGGACGAAAGGCATCTTCCGATATGCGAAAGTGCCTTAAGGTCAAATAAATGTCGTCTTATGTTGGTCCTCGGGTTTAATCTGAATTTGGTTATACCCTGAAAATCCATCCATGAAAGAAAAAAATGTGCTTCCTGCACACTCTTCGAGAATCTGATTGATGAAAGGTGTCAGGAAGTTATATTTGGGACAAGCCTTATTCAGGTCATGAAAATCCATGCATACATGGATGGTTCCTTTCTTTTTATTCATAGGAACGGGATTCGACACCCATTCAATCAAGGGAACCGGGAATATAAAGCTAGCATTAAGCATTTTTTCTACCTCTGCCTTAATAATAGGGGCCTTCTGGGGATTGACAAATCTAAGACGTTGTCGAACAGGCTTAGAATCTGGGTAAGTTTTAATCTCATTTTCAACAATTCAAGGGTCGATTCCTGACACATATTCATATGACCAAGCGAATAAATCTCAGAATTCCTTGAAGAGATCGGTGTAGATCAAAATTTCTTCTGGCAAACAATCTGCACCGATATATACATTTTAAATTTTGCCAGGGATACGAGAGATATATATCATGATGGTAGGGGAGATAGTCTCCACGTTTCCTTCGGCATAAATGTTGTGCGTATCAATTGAAACTACGACATGAACAAATATCTTGCTCAAAGTATATCTAAAATCATCTTGTTCAATTCTAGCAAGATCTGGGAGAAAATAAGAGCGGTGATGCATATCATCCCAAGGCCTGACGAAACCATACATGGCATCGATGATAACTTCATTCGAAGGTAAAGTATCATCGAGGAAGTCATGTGAACAAGACAACGAAGTGGCCCACACGGGTGCTAGAATAGGATCCCCCTCGTCCGTCTGCGAGGTAACAGGATTCGGATCGGCGAAAGAGTCAAGAACAACTTGATACACAATATTTGTTGTCAATAGTGGTATGGCCATTCCATCATGCGAATGACCTTCAGAAGACGCATTCGAGGAAGGTAGGGTCCAAGGATTATTAAAATAGGAAGTGTGGAAAGGAACGAACCTCTCTGACGAAACAGGCCTACTGGACATGGCGTATATATGATGAATCGGTGTCATGAAGTCAAAGGTACCCATAAGGGATGAATACATTCCAACACCGATATTCTCATTTTTGATTGATAATTTTCGATCACGGGGATCGATGGTCCAATAGATGCATTGGGGCTAGCATACGCAAAGGATAACTAGTTGATCATCACGATCTTCCCATCATGAGGAAAGAAAAGAGTGCAGAAGATGGACGATACGATTGCAGTCATAACATAAGTCTAGTTGTGTCCTAGTAACAAGTTATAATCGAGGGAAACGTCAACCACCTCGACATCCTCCTCTACCATCTTCCCGCCTAACTAGACCGGAAAGGTAGGGAGAATATTGTGAGGGTGGAAGGAATGACCATCAAAAGCAGTCAGAATGGTTGGAGACTGAGAATGGGTCAGAGAGTCGAGGGATTTCCAATAGACCAGGGACATCACACATGTTGCAGTGCCTTAATAAAAAATAGTACGCTTCATGGTATACTTTGAGTAACCCACGTGGATTTGGAATTCCACATGGTAAGGAAAGAGAGGCTTCAAAATCTATGACGTCAAACTTGATAAATTTCGAGCCACAAGGATATAGAGATCCTAACACAGGTAGAAACTCATTCCTATGTGAAGGACACATCTGGAGTACCTCCATTGTCAACATTGCACAAGGGGTTTGACCCAGGTCCTCAACGATAGAGTAATTCTGGGCAGCTCTAGCATTAGGATTGTTGGTAGAGCACTTGATTAGTCCTTTCGTAATATGAGGCAGGGGCTCTATTTTTTTTATATGTAAGGGAATCTTCAGAGGAGGTGGAGACTCTAGACTAGGAACAGTTTGTGGAGAAGTGTAATCACGAGACCGAGTAGCTACATTAATCACATATTTAACCATATTGATCCATAAATGGTCACCGTCTTGCATCAGTGGGTTTTGACTCCCGCCTGGCGCATTTCTGGCATTTGAAGAGATCAAGGCCATGTGTTGGTTATGTGTAAAAGGATTAGTCAGCACGACGGGTGGTAGAGATACAAGCCTCGCAGCTTCCGCAAGTTTTGGGCATAAATGGGTAAGGTGATCATATGTAGAAAGATAACATGGAAACTTCACCTTCTGCCTTTCTTTCTTTCCCTCGCCAGCATTATTATTCGACTTATCATTATTACCATTGTCCTTGGGTTTGTTATTATTCTTCCCACCTTTACGATTATTATTACATCCTTTCTTTTTATTCCCTCCTGGTTGTTGGTTACCATTCACGTTGGTCGACGATTGCACAGATTGTACATCTTTTGACTAAGTAGGATTGGAGGACACAGATGAAGTTGGACCTCCTACAGACTGGTTTAGAGACAAGTATTTCAAGTGGCTTGTCACTGAGTCTGTGGATTTGACATTAGAGGAGCCTACAATGCCATCAACATGAGGCTCGAGATTTTATCTAGGGTCATAGTTTGACTTCGATGCGTCTAGAAGAATCTTGTACAACATCCCAGACTGAGCATATATAAGATCTAACTGTTGGGATTTAAAAGCACTTCTTCCTTAGATGTAACCTTAGATGTAGAATCATCCTTTGAAATATAAGGCATGAGAGATTTAAGGAACCACTATAGTAGGAATTCTGGGGGTATATAGGCCTTGATCAACCTCTTCCATCTACGCCACTCCCGCATGTGATCCGAGATATGAGTGGCCTTGTCCTGATGTAAGGTGGATAAAAGTTCTATTCCAACATCATAACGAATCAACAATTGGAAGTGGTTGAGCAAGACTAAAACCAACTGATTAAAATTTTTCTATGCCCCCCTAGGTAGCTCAATATACCATTTCAGGGCAACCCTCGTGAGGATGTTTTGAAACAATCTTAACTGAATAGAATCACCATTAAGGAAATTTGAAGAGAACCAAAGGTGAAAGGTCATAATGTGATCACTAGGATCCTCACCATTTTTACCCTCGGATTTTGGAATATCTGAAGGAATCTTAGTGGGGATGGGGGGGCATGATGGATCATGACACACAGGTGTTGGATTACTGAG
>SNQJ01S0245641.1:8617-21798 GCA_010110895.2 Picea sitchensis | reverse complement strand
GAGGTTTTTCTATGCTATATTGATGTTTGGTTCTTAACATCGGATGTCTTGGCGTGTTCTGTGCGAAGCAGCTTCTCCTCCGTAGTGATGAGAATCGAGCTATGTAACGTGAGCCTTCTCTTCTTAGTGGTCCTCTTCATGATGTCTTTTCTCTTCCTGTCATAGACGATCACTTGTATGTAGGTGACCTCATCAACAGGTTCGAGGATTTGTTGTTCTCCCCAGGTTAGAGTGTCTCCCGGGCTCCCAGTTGTGTGTATCTGTTCCAGGATTGGTTCCTGAACTTTTTTCATATGTCTCGAGTGCTCGACCTTCGTTTTTTGTTCATCGACTAGTGAGATATCAACCAAAATTGAAGAACCATGGGTAGGTTCGGTACTTACTTGAAAATCAACTGTTGAAGTGTTGATTTCTTGTTGTGGAACTTCCTCTTTCTGACCACCCAATCCTAGCTCATCCTTCGAGCTATCTTTTGGGGTCCCTGGTAGGTCGAGAAACTCAGTGTCTAAGGAACTTTCGACTTCATAGTCACTTCGTGGAAGGTCTTGAAACATAACATTGGGACTTCAGGTGGATTCTTTCTTAGGTTCCTTCTCCTCTGTGATCGGTATTGGGGTTATCAGTGAAACCTCTGAACTTTCCTCATCATCATATATGGTTATCAGGTCAAACAGGGGATTTTGTGTACCTGTCCCACATGTCATCCTTGATGCCTAAGGCTGGGTTGGAATTGTCCCTGGTGATCTGATCCGTGTTGATGGAACTTCAGGGTTTTCCAGAGCGTTAACTTCTTCAAGTTTCATTGGCTCTAAACCACTTGGCTCTCCTCTGCTTATGATTGGGTCATCCGCAAGGATCCTCGACATCTCTACAAAATCTGAGTCATTCTGTAACTGATCAATGATTCTCTGCTCCCCTTATAGCATGAACAATCCTCTTCTTATTGCCTATGTGGTCTGTGCTGCTTAGACTTCTTCCCTAACTCTGAGGGCCTCTTGAGTCGATTGCTCTATTGTCTCCACCTACTCGTCCATGCTCATAGCCTTGAACTTGGTCTTGTTCAGGTTGTCCATCCTCTGTACTACCTCCTCCCAATCATGAGCGCATTGTGTAAAAAATTCATCCTCAAATTTGTCATGTGCATATGGCCAACACAATGACACTTGTGAAGCATGTTGGGGGACCATGCATTTAGGGTCGGGCTTACGAAATTGGTCTATCGAGAACCTGAATTCAAGATGAATCAGACCTTCTTGTTTTCCTTGAGCAATATCCTTTACCAAATAAAACCCCACATGGAAGTTGTAGGGTATGAGATACCATTTCTTGTCTTTGACTAGCATGGCATTATAGCCCTACAGGATAGTCTGATAGCTTATTTCACCCACAATGAGTCAGTCTGGGACATGAGGAGGGAGAAAATTTGGTGCTCTGGTCGCCCCTAACACCCTTATATAAGTTGCGTGATCATCTAGATACCAGTGGCCTACCTTTGATATCATTTTATTTTAAATATAATAAAATAAATTCGGTCGATGAATTCATCGCAAATAAGGGTGTAGGTTTTTTTGTACATGTTCTCCCATAGTATGCTAAAGTAAACATGACCAGGGAGCTCCGCAACACGCCAACTTAAATTCATGCCGACGAAGACATTTCTCGCACATATAACATTGAGAAGGTACGAGGCCATGTGGAAAGCGAGTGCTTCCCCTTTGTTGAGGAAAATATATGAAATGATCTTACTCAAGCATTTTCAAATCTTACTTGGATAAAGAAATATAGATGGGAATATCACCGTATGTTTATAGCCATAAAAAATTGCTTCCTAATCCACAAGTATTCATTACAAGGGCTTGGGCTGATTTTTTTATAAATGAAAGATTGCTGAAACATTCAATGTTTATGTAATTTTATGAATATAATAGATGCAAAAATAAATGTAGAGACATAAGTAAAAATACCAAGTCAATAATCAATACATATGAGATATAAAGCGATCATTTATTTCATTCTAATTTATCGAAGAATCGTTCTCTTTACAAAATTCCCTGAGGAAATTTGGACCAAAGTCAAACTTAGATGTCCCCGATGAAAACCATACAAAATGACTTTAGACATAAAGTAAAAAATTGAACTTTAAAAGCTGGATCAACTTGCCATAGATTGTTGCCCACTCGACTTTGCACAATATCTATTATCAATCATGAAATTTAATTCACAAACAAACAAGTCTACATAGACTATCAAAGATAGATCAACACCTATGAAAAACAAGTGTCTGAATGATGTAATTCAGTCTTAAATCTTGTTGTCTACAATAGGACCCTGCTATCATAAAAGAGAATTGGGATTTCAATGAATTAAAGAATGAATGAAAACTGAATTATCTCAATAAAATTCAAGAGTAGACCTTTGTATGTTTTCTCCTTCTATTCTCCTCTTGTTCCTCCTTATCTTTTTGCCTTTAAGAAATCAGAATTAGTTGAAGTAGTTAAACTACCTCTTTAGTTAAGTTAACTAAAACTCAACCAACTTTTTAGTTTAGGGGGGGAAATTAATAAAATAATAATAAGGGTCTTTAATAAATAATAACTAGTAGGTGGGACCCCTTGTGACTCCCTTTAGTTTCTTTAACAAGTATAAACCCAACTAATTAATCAATCAAACACATCCCTCCTTGTGGTTCCCATCATTATTCTCATAATTTGAAAACTAATATCAATGATATTTGAAACCATATCCAAAAATATAATATCCAACATATCCAAAAAATAGTGTGATGTCAAAAAACTTTAGAAGTCAACTGTTCTCAACAATCAATAAATAAAAACACTCAAAAACTATATTTGCCACTATGGGAGGCAATTTTCCCCTTATTACTGTTGTCTACCTTTGATTTCTCTGAATTTGCCTTAGGCTATGTGGAGCCTTTAGGCTTGATCTCACTGATAACATGAGAGAAATCATCTGTCAAATGCATACAAGATGAAATAGATTTGGTAGAGTCATTTGTGGGAGAGGAGGGGGCAACAATAAATTTTCCTTTATCAGGATCATGGTGGGCTTCAGTTTTTAACCTTTTGCTTGTTGGGAAGATTGTACTGGTGAGTGTGTAGGGGCAACTTGGACAATTTGGTTAACCAGTGGAGGAGGAGCAGGTAGAGACAAATTGGGCCAGCCATGATGTTGGGAGACTACCGGGTGGACTATCTCTTGCCATCTGTCATTTTCAAGGACTTCAGGTTGTAATGAGACATGAGGGGGAACTCGGATACCAGGGACATGCATGGCTTGGAAAGGAGGCCTTTCTGGCCTAGGTTGGACCACTCCTTGTCCAATCCAGTTAAAAAATCCAGCTTGAAATAGCTGGCTCAACTCTTGTGAGTCTGCATCAAAATGTATAGAAAACCTTGGCCTTCTAGGGCCTCTGTTCCAATTTCCTATTCCCCTTTTACCCTGGCCATGGCTACCTCTACTTATGAAGCTCATTCTTGTTTGCATTAATTATTAGCAACTAGTTTCTTCAACAAACCACACATAACATCTCTTTAAATATGAAACCAATTTTGGGTCAACAACACATCAGACTCATGCAATCCAATCCATAAAATCATTTAATACTTGTCAATGAGCAGGGGGTGAATAAGGGTTTTGGGATATATGAGGGATTGTATTGAGCGAAAAGTGGTAAAATGAAGGGGGTTAGATCATGATTACTACTCAACAAATCACCAAAGAATCAATTGTATTGTAATAACAAAACATATTAACTGTAACTCATCCCCATGCCATCCTTCAACTGCTATAATACAAAGTTTTCATTTAACTATAATTTAATTTTAAGAATAGGGAGTGAATAGTGAATTTGGGAAGGCGAGGGGACTTGTAATGTGCGGAAAAGTGAGAGAATGGCAGGGAGATAACGAATATTGTTCATAAAACAAATCAAGTAATCAAGAACATAACTCTGTATCCAATAAAAAATACCAACACCAATTCAATAATTACTGTGTATCAAAACTGTTCACTATTCCACATTTAAATTCCTCAAAAATGTCTCAATTAGAAAAATTTGCAATCATACTCATAATCGAAACGACTTTCAACAGTCCTGCGAAGAAAATGTTTGGTGTTTTTCTTTCTCTCCTTTTAAGAATCGAAAGAAAACACACAACAACATTGCTCCACTTCTATACCATAATCTTCACTATAAAATAACATACCCTGTCTATAAATTAACAATCAACCAATTTAAAACATATGCACAGGTCCCTTCCAGATTGAACAAACTTCTAGAACATGCCTGATTCATACACTCTTCATCATATGAACCAATAAGTTTTTGCAATGAAACCATAGTCAATATAAAACCCGAGCTTCATCACTGTCGATACAATTATTTACAACATGCATGATGATTCCATAATAGATACACAGTGAACATAACGAAATAAACACAGTTATTAATTCCATAATTTTCTATGATCCCAATTAGGCCTAGTGAAACACACAATAGTCTCCAATTTGCATTAACACCATGCTGTAAGAACACAACGATCAGAGGTATAACGAGAAGAGGCATCCCTTGACTGCATATTATTACTCATTCCCAATCACAACTTTTCAACCAAATTCATCACAGGAAGACGAGATAGGGACTTGAAAAAACATTCCATAACCACTCCACTTGACAACTAATCTTTGACAACCAAAAAGATGCCCGACATGAGTAAGAATAGTTGGGGATTTTTAAAATTGGGCTCGATCACAACAAATACAAAGAAGCAATCAAGAGTGCGCTCAGTCATAAATTGCACAGAGAACTGGAGGTCCTCAGAGACATATCCACCATAGGCAAAGACCCTTCGATACAAGCATAGTAGAAAACCACAGGGTTCCTTATAACTCCCGGTCTGGGCAATGGCACAACAATTAGCCATAGAGGAAACAACGTCGGGTAGGGTAGAAATGATGCACATAGTGCATTCACATTTGCAGAGGGGTGGTGGACGTCCACTGGATAGTGACAGTTACCTAGAACACATAGAGGTATAATCCCTGTCTATTTCTTAAGAGCCGAATCATTTGATAACAATGTTAGTGAGGATGCATAACCCGAGGCATAACTTATATCACCCAACAACTATATAGCATATATATTGACACAATGGCCACCATAAGACCGACTTCTGAGATAATTTGATGCGAAGACCATGTGAATAAGCCCACGACCATGACTTTGGAAAAATACACAACAACCAAATGGCAGTCCAAATACGACTGGACAATGTTACCCTCATAACTGTGAGGAAGCAACCAACAAGAATACATAGAGCGAAACCCTCCACCATTAAAACACAGAGCAATAATACCCATGTTCATTCAAAAATCCATAGAGACCCACCACAATTTTAACCAACAGAGCCCAACGAATGCACAACTCAATGAAAAACCAATTCTTTTACTTGCAAATCAAACAACTACACAATCATTCCAGAGAGAAAAACCACGCATTTACACAGTTGCAATTCTAAGGAAAACACAAAGCCAAGCATTACTGAGCCATTTTTTGTTCATACACAGAGCACAATTCATGGATGGGGTGAAAAAGAACCATACCTGTAACCGAGAGCTTAAAAGGGCAAGCTGGTCAAGTGTTTTCTTCCCAAGCATGCATTGCAGAGCTTAAACACCAGCAGATCAAAATGCAACAAGAACCATAATAGGGTGACAACCTGATGGGGGGAGTATGGAGGGACGTGCATTTATTTCACATCACTTCCATCTCCTCTTCTATTCAATTCTGAAGTACAAGACAACCAACACTCACCATATCATTTAAACCATGTAATAAATTTCCAAATCATTGAAATCTGCGACCATATTCCTTGCCCAATGCACCACCCAAAACATTTATGTTAACCTTTGCCAAGTCCTTATGTCATACCATATGCATTGCCATATCATATGCACCCACAATAATTCAAATGCAAATCACATAGCCACTAACCAACCATTTAATAGTTAGGACTAACACTAACATGTTTTACATTTTCATTTGCACATAACTTCTAACATAGCATAAACATATATCCGTTCTTTTAGGATTTTTTCCATAAGTTTCTTCCTTTTGTTTTGGTTATGTCATTACTAACATATTTCTTGTGCATGTGTAGCCAGGTAATAAATCGTGGTGACATGATTAAACATAACAACTGTAAATGTATGCCAATCATAACATAAAAATAAAGCTTTGAATAATAGAACATCCCATAAAATGCATCATCCACTTGTCACTATGTCAAAGTAAAACCAAGACTGAATTGTCGACCATATAGGACCCTGTAAGCAACATCGAAACAACAACAAAAAATGTGTGATATGACTATCTTTGAGTCTCCAGTCTACAAGGGGGTCCCACCTACTAGTATTATATTACTAGCACAGTTTCAATAATAGTCTTTAGCAATACTTTGCAGGCAAAATTCCTCGTTGCGATTTTGATCGTCGACACCCTTCTTTCAGTGTCTGAGCCTGTTGTATACATATGCTCAATTGCTTGGAAATTATTGCCCCCCAGTTGAAGTTTCTCCCGGAGATCGCCATAGTGTATGCCAGGGGCATCCATGCTTCCAAAAACTTGGAGTAGTCCTTCTCTCCATACAATCGATAGATGAGAGCCATCAAGTAGATGTATGGCTCCCACAAGTTAATTGTCCCATACCAGCTATTGCTTCGATTTATAAAATTTTTGTCTTCCTTTCACCGTGAGGCCATCAACCAACTAGTGTCGTGGAATTCATAGAACTTCACCATGAAGTCTGTGTTCAGTCGCTCCTCTGGGTCTCTGAGTGTGTAGTACTTCTAGACTTCTGTTGAGAGGAAAACTTTAACACACCCACCATTCTCATCGTTGGTCAGGCATTTCTGCCCGTTTGTATGGTTGATTAGCCACTTCAAAACCTCCATGCATGGGAAAACTAGAGTTTTGCAGGCTACCATGTGTAAGTATGTTTGTTGGATATTTGGAAACACCAGGTCGTCAAGCGCCCTTACATCTAGGTCTCTCTATGGGATACACTTTGGGTATTCCTCCCAACTGATTCTTTTGAATAGGTGTCCCCACTATGGGAGCATTACTTTGGATCTGGTGTTTACTTATGTATCGTCGAACACCAGAGGTTGAATACAAGATTTCTCGGAGGCATTTTCCCTCCAGCTAGAACATAGTTAGAGACCTTGAAAGAAATCAGATGCATACATAACAAATCATGACCGTCGAATTGATAAACTTTAACACATACTTGTATCGCTTGTTTAACCTGGTTTTGATAATCTGAGTATCAACACAGTCTCGAGACACTTGCTTTGCTTCTTCAGATGCTCTGGAATTTGAACTTGTGCGTAGAATGAAAGTGTTCGAAGTCGTTCTAGTGATTTAAACAAGGATGAGCTTACCTTGTCGCATCAACCATTCAATTCGGGATATGAGTGTGGTTCTACAAAATCTGCCGCCAGATACTTATTACGTTTTAGAATTAAATTCGATCGTAGGTCACTGGCGCGGGCGCGAGTTATAAAGTGGCCTATTGATGATTTCAAATTCCTATTGTTCAATCGATGCACATAGTAGCAATGTATGTGGGGTGAAGCATTAACTGGCCTATTCAATGACATAATTTGATCATATCTTGTGCTAAAACATCCCATCATTTCGCTGATCTAGCTGGTGGGTCGGGGTCGAGGTTTTTCTTGAAACACTTGTTGAAAATTCCTTGCAAAAGCTCTGACGCCGAACAATCTTGCCATACAGGGTTGACGTGGCAAGGCTAACTTGGAGGTGTGACTAGGACACAAGGAACCTTAAGATGACTCAAGACGAAACTAGGCCGTACGATACCCCTATATGACAAAGACATGTGGCACTTGAGACCGATGTCTTCGTTTTCCGAGGTTATTCAGAATTGAGACTTTTCTTAAGCTAAACATTCTAAAACCCGATCATTTCTTGCCTATGCTGAAAATTATCAAGGATCGACGATCGATGATAAGCCTACCCAAGTGCTCTCGGATTGACTCTCTCGAAAATTTCCCGATCCCGAAAGTGTATTAGGGGTTGGTGATCAGTGATATGTTTAACGTAGAAAAAATCAATTATTTTAACCCTTTTAGATTTCCTGACCTCGAACAAGTGCATCAGTCAACGACTATCGATAATTTTTCATTGCTTTTGTCAATGTCTATCTCTCTCGTACTTTGTCGATGTTGATGGGGATAGACTATCTCTTGAATCTTCGTGGTGAATAAATCATGCAAACCAACTCCGCCTTCTACTGATGTCGATTGTGCATCGACGATAAGTGTAACTGTGTGGCCAATTTACCTGCTTGAATTTTATCGACGTCGAACACAAGCACATTAGTCGCATTGTTAGCTGCAGATTCTTAGTTAGAATGCCGAGTTATTTTAGACACAAGGTTTCATTTAACTAGTTCAAACAAATCCAACTTGATTGATAAGAGACAAGAAAAAAAAACAAAATAAACCATCCCCCAAAGTGAACCCAATTCAAACAGTAAAAGAAAACAAGTGGTACCAAAAAAGTGATAGAATTTCATAAGGATTTTAGGGTGTTTTGAGCGCTCAACAAATGGCGATTTACTGGGCGAAAGCATAATATTTGTTCCTTCCCTGGGCTTAGCTGATGCAGAAGTTGGTCAAGAACTTAATTGGATTTTCTCTTATTAGAGTCTCTCCTATCCTTGCCTTTACAATTCCCCCGGTTTGTGAATTTGGGCTCGCCTATGGAGTTTCAACCTTTATTCCGCCTTTGTTCCTCTTGACCATGACCCACACCCCACTTTGACAAGATTTGAGTGAAGCATTCACTGCCACCAGGATTTTTAGTTATCATCATTCACTTGTTGTGGTGTTGCTCCACTATTAGTGAGCGTCCATAGCTCCGACGGACTCACCCCGACGTCACAGACCTTGCTCCACTGCCAGCTAGCGTCCATAACCCCGATGAAGTTATTTGCATACCCTCTCCTACTTTGCACTCATTTGATGTAATTGATTTATTTTGGGTAGAGATGCCTCGAGCGAGTGGGAGAGGAGAACGTTTGTTATCTGCAAGATGAGATGGTTAAGGTGAAATTCTTCCTAGCTATGTCTAGAGGTACATGTGGTCCTTTCTGATTTTCCATATTTCCTTTTAGGTTTTACCAGACCACCAGGTGGACACTTCATCACTTGCCAAGTTCATTTATTTTCAAAGGTCAAATACAAAACTCTTTGAAGAAAAATACAATTTTCCCAGCATTTCTTGTGTTGCACGTAAGCGTGAGTCAGGAACAAAGTTTTCTACATCGTATTTATTAAGGTCAACCAATGGCTTGCGAAACACAAATTTATTGCACAAAAATACCACACAAAAGAAAAATAGAAATAAAGGGATCTGCAATCAGTCTACCTTGCACCTACACATTTATCCTAATCATAGACATGAAAACACACACACACACACATTTTTTTTTTACAGAAATATTGTTTTAGGGCTTGGCCATTCACCAGGAGGGCATTGGGTCCCCCCCTTAGATTTTGCAACTGATACGTGCCTGCCCCAAGTTTACCGGCTACCTGGAAAGGTTTGAGCCATAGATTCTGAAACTTCGAATGTTTTCCCTTTGGTTCATTTGCTATATCCCATTTCAGGACTAAGTCTCCTACTTCAAAATTCTTCTCTCTGGCCTTATGCTTGTCAAACCATCTTTTAACTATCTGCTGATGAGCGATGAAATTTGATTTTTTCTTTCTCTATTTCTTCTTCCAGCATGAGGAGGGTATCAATTCTCTATTGAATAACCGACGAGTGTGTCCTCTAGATCCTTGAGCAATCCGGAGGTTTCAAGGTCAAACTTGGGAAGTAATTTTTCTGGGTGTCGAGGGAGGTTAGGTACCCATCCCGGGATTGCCAAAGCATCTTTGGCCAACCAGGGTTGGTTAATTATAGGTGGATTTCCACTCTCTTCCTTATTATCATTATTATCTTCCATGTCGTCTAATTCTGAAATTGAGTGATTCGAGTTAAACCCTTCTTCTTCAGATTCGAAATCATTTGGTTTAGAGTAGTTACTAGCTGGCGTTTTGAGGATTAGGTTAAGGGGTTGTTCGATATCGATGAGGGTGAAATATATCAGGTCTTCTACTGTGTGAACAAAAACATGGTCGGGGGTGTCGACCACTGGTCTTCTTACTTGTTTTCTATGAGGAAGTAACAAAGCTAAGGGTAATGATCCAATTTCTCGGGCGTAAGCTCTTGTGATTCTTTTGAACTGGTTCAACTCCTCGTGAGGCAGAGTGTAAAGTATTTACGGGAACAAATGTTGTTCCTCGTGTTGGGGTGAGTTACTCATTTCGAGAGTACTCTCTATATGTGGGTTGTCTTGAGAATCACTAGCCATGCATGTGGTTTTTTTTGAATCTGTAGGCTATGCACGATATTATATCAGAAATCTTGTTAGCCTTTCATTCATTCAGACCCTCATTCTAGCACCAATTCTATTGAGGGGTCCTAGATCCATTTAAATCAACAGTAGGAACCAAAACTACCACAGAGGCCTAATTAGACTCTGCAACGTTTGATGGTGGAATGGTTCTCCAGATCTTTTGATCTATCCAATTTATCGATGGGCTTTACGTGGTGACTGACATGATATCTTCCTCTGAAAGTTTCTTCTCCAGTTTAAACATTCTCTTTTTTGTCTTTTCTTTTATAAGATGAGTTTGTTAAAATAATTTGTGCTGGTATAAACCAACTGGTGGAAGGGATTCTTAACTACTGAAAAATATCGAGCTTGGGATAACCCTCGTGCTCAAGCACGCAGACAAATATATCCGCACTTGTTACAAGCCTAATACTAATACATCAACTTGTTGGTACTTCAATTACTGAATGAGATATAATTATTGTGAGAAAATATGCATGTAATAAGATGATGGCAGGAAAAATAGTTTCCTTAGCTCTAACACTAATCACACATTAACACAACGATTTTCTTTCCATCATTAAGAATAAGAATTGCAAAAAATATTGAAACATATAACTTATCAATAGATTCAAAAACTCTTACTTGTTACATCATCAATTGATGAAATAAANGGTACTTCAATTACTGAATGAGATATAATTATCGTGAGAAAATATGCATGTAATAAGATGATGGCAGGAAAAATAGTTTTCTTAGCTCTAACACTAATCACACATTAACACAACGATTTTCTTTCCATCATTAAGAATAAGAATTGCAAAAAATATTGAAACATATAACTTATCAATAGATTCAAAAACTCTTACTTGTTACATCATCAATTGATGAAATAAAGTTGGAAGTAATTCCTCCTCAATCCAATCATATAACGCCTTTGATTAAAAACAGACTTTTGTCTTTGGTCCGAAACAAGACTTCTCAATTAAGGTAGTTCATAAATAGTTCTTTACAATTCCAAAAATGAGGGTATTTCCAAAACCATTGACACTTGATAAACGATCAATCCTCTTTATTTATAATGAATCATTAACTAAAAATAACTATTACAATTGCATGTTAAGTAAAACAAAATATCACCACGTGGTGCTTTAATCGCTTTGTTCTCTGAGAATCATCAAATGGTTTTACTGAAGTGGATGAATCTTCTCATATTCTGACCATTTGACGAAGAGTTCCTCGCATGTGTTGGCATATGGGAACCTGTATTGGTCCATCGGGGATGAAATAATTTCTTTCACTTCTACTGCCCATTCTCTGTACTTGATTATTTTAATACTCAGTCGCTGCAGAATTGCTCGATCTTTAATCAGATGCTCTATGAATTGTTGTGCTTGACCTGATGCCATGCTCTCTACCTTTGCGATCTCTGATGTCCATGCCGAGTCTTGCTCTGCATGTTGCTTGACTATGTCATGTAGGTTGGGAAAGTCTTCAGGTGAGCCGAATTCTAGGAGGTCGATTCCTTTCATCTCCCAATTAATCTTTTCCCAGGCCTTTTCACACTCGACCCACTTCTTCAGAATCTCCCGCTGAGGTTCCTGGGCCATTATTACCGAGTATTCGACCGCTTTTCTAATCCGATCGATGTTGCTATCCCTTAGCACCCAAATATCGTGCTCTTAGGCATCTCGACCCTTTTGAACTGCACTGATGTAATCAATCCTTTCTACTTCTCAGTGAGATTTTTCATACCACCTTTCCACGTTCTTGTAGGTCGCTAGTTCCATAAGGGTGTCTTCTTGAAAATGGGCTATACCTGTAGTGAAAAGGTGTCGTTCGTTTGTGAATTTGGCATAAGCATCTTGGAAATCACTTCTCAAAAACATTGTGTCCTGTGTGGAGTCCTAATAGTATTTTTCCAAATGGCACAGATGCTCCAACTCCTTAAGTGAAGTGACCAACTCCTTTTCATCTCTTCTTGCTCTATCCAATGTGGAATCTGTGATAGCCATCCATGCGTCAACAAGCTCAGATGTCTTGGTGTGTTCTGTGCTGAGAAGCTTCTCCTATGTAGCAATGAGAATCGAGCTATCTAATGTGATCCTTCTCTTCTTAGTGGTCCTCTTCATGATGGCTTTTCTCTTCCTTTCATAGGCGATCGCTTGTATGTCAACGACCTCATCAACAGGTTCGTGGATTTGTTGTTCTCCCTAGGTTAGAGTGTTTCCCAGGCTCTCGGCTATGTGTATCTGTTCCAGGATTGGTTCATGAACTTATTTCATATGGCTCGATGGATCGACCTTCATTTGTTGTTCATCGATTGGTGAGGTATCGACCAAAATTGAAGAACTAGGGGTAGGTTCGATACTTATTTGAAAATCGATTGTTGAAGTGTCGATTTCTTGCTATGGAACTTCCTCTTTATGACCACCCAATCCTCTCTCATCCTTCGAGATATATTTTGGGGTCCCTGAAAAGTCAAGCAACTCAGTTTCTAAGGCACTTTCGACCTCATAGTTGCTCTGCCAAAGGTCTTGAAACAAAGTGTTAAGAACCAAACATCAATACAGCATAGAAAAACCTCAAGAAAAGTACTCAACGCCTTGAAAAAGAGATAATATCAGATAATAAGCCTCTTCGAGGGGGCAACCTCCTTTTACCCCACTTAAATGTTCAAGTACAAGATGA
>SNQJ01S0245637.1:0-13181 GCA_010110895.2 Picea sitchensis | reverse complement strand
AATGAGTCATATTTACATCAAACAATCTTGGGTCCATTACCCAAACCTTTGTGCTACGGGGATTTCTTCAAGGGTTGACATCAATGACAACCAACTTTAATCAATAGTCGTTTCCTCTCTTCGTTGTCATCCTCACTCCATCCTAAAGCTCATGTGATATTGAACCTACAAAGAAACACAAGACAATGAAGTTAAAGAAACAAAGTATACTAAAAAGAAACCTATGTATGTGATCAAGGAATCATACAATAAAACAAGACTAATTTTATGGGAAATAAACATATCATTGTATCGTATTAAATAGAAAGTGGAGAATATAGCCAATTCGTTGATGTTGCAAGCTCCCATTTCAATGCATATTTTCTCTGACACACACACCTTTGCTCCAAATCCCTTTGAATGAAGAAGATCCACAATGTAGTTTGTATAACTAAAGCAAAGCTCTCAAGAATAATCTGAAGTAGAACTGTCCATACTAATATTAGCCTGTTCAACCTTAGCCTTTTCCATAAGATATCCTTCTCTATATAGGGTGAAATAAGGATGGATGAGGAGATTAGGATGATCCCACCAAATCAAAGAGGAAAGTAAGATCCAAACCAATCAGAGGCCACCTTATCTTCTAGAAGATTCCCTTCTAGAACATTCGTGAAGTTTGACTTTTCCTTTTCTTTTAGAATTGTCGTAGACTATGCATAGGCAGCTTGCGAAGACATCACAATCCAACTCTAGTGCAAGGTGTGACGATCAGGCATCGTCTCACCCCATGCATATGGTAGGGTGCGATGACCTTCTTTGATATGGTTTTTGAGAAAGGAAAGTAAATCGCATTTCCATGGAGAAAGTGTCTTTTATATTTTCAGGGAACATGAACACATGTTGTCAATGGATCACTGGGGTGACAAAAATAATGTGTAACAGTTGTTCTTTAGGATCAAAGGTCAATAAGCATAGAGTTCCTTCCTAGTCATAGAGTGCTTCCATCACCAAATTGTGTTTGCACAGGTTCTTTTATTGCTACCTTCTTTCTTTGTCTTGGTGGTGGATCCTTCTATCCCAACCAACATGATGGAAATAAAATAGCTATAGGGAATTTGATCGGATCTGTCCATCCGAGTTGACTATATATTAATTTTGGTTAACTTAAAAATGTTTATGTGTGCAATCTAATGTTAGACATAGAAAATACAATTTCTTATTTTTTAAAATATAAAACAATGTCTTTTTTTAACATATGACTGTTCGAAAAGTTTCAGGTGTTGTTTTGGATTCACGTCCTTCAAGGATGTTAATTAATTACACAATTAATATTTATTATGCCAATGCAATTGACCTGTTGTCGACTATGGAAATCACATTAAAACTGCAATGTCAGATAATAGATGTCTGACATGTAGCCAATGTTGAGGTCATCATTGCATAGGACACCCAACCTCCAAAGATTTCTGGACTCAAAGAAACACTAAAGACAATGCTTTTTGTAGTTCTGACAATCCTGCAGTCTAAGTGCTTTGACAATGACATGCCCGCTTGTTCACCGCATTACTTCCCTACACTCAATGGTATTGTTCCCATTTCCACCGTCAGTTTCAATGTCCAAAGATGAACCTATCTGGAGCCCTGAGTCATCGCCAATGTGGAAGCCTGAAGCTGAAGATACCTAGAGCCTGGGGTCACTACTTGTTACACTTGACATTAGTACCAGTAGTGATCAAAAGTTGATTGTATGTTGAGTCTGTTTCTACATCCAAAGGTTGGTCAACAAAATTTGGCATAGAAGTTGGTTGTATGTCAACTCTGTTACAACTTTGAGATAGAAGGTTTTGTAATTTTAGAATGTTAATTCAACCACACATGAAGTTTCTCACCTTCGGGAGGATCCAAATTTATAATTTTCTTTTAAGTGTATTCAGGCATGGAGTAATATTTGGCATCACATTTGAATATTCTAGACCATTTTTCATCCATGATGTCTACCACTCCTATGACGAAAGATATATTATAGTGTGATCTACAGTGTTTGATACACTTGCCAAATCTGTGTTGCTCGAAGAAGCTATGTACTTCAACATAGGAGAATTTTGTAGGTCACTTGAACGTGCCTTTCAACATAGAAATATTCAGACAGGACTTTCAACCAAACATACGATCGAATACAGGGAGAATACTAGTCACAAGATACTTGAATTTTTTTGTCTCAACTTATGTTGGCTAATAGAAGTTTTTGCCCGCAAAGATGACGTTACATAAAACCACTCCCTTGTCTTTGAATTGGGCCTGAATCACATCTCTAAGTTGTCTCATATGTGGATGACCAAGAACATTATAAGGAAGGCACCTTAAACCCCAAGTTTTTGATGATAGAGGGAAATTAACACTTATCAAACTATGGAATGTTGAATAAAAAGGTAACGCAGGCATGCCATATCTAGAAGAGACAAACTATTCAAGAAACTGGGATAGATCTAGTTGGCAACAACCATGAAGTCCAAGACCCAAAATTGATATTCAACTCGTTATTTTTAAATAGGAAAGAATTTGATGATTAAGTTAAAATCTATAAAACACTGTCTACATGCTTGATTCTTGTACATATTTTCTCTTTTTGTCTGCAGGATCCCCAACCACAGTCATTATGGAAAACATATTTAAATTTCAAAGAATATGTCCTGAACTATTTCAATACATTTATTTTGGGAAATAATCTCAGCTGTATTTTGTAACCCAGTTTATTTGAATATAATATTTTTGAGGTTTTTGTATGGTGTTTTCCAATGTCCAATATTGTTTATTTTATTTTATTTTTATTTTATTTTTTAAATTGACTCATTTGCCTGTACATCTATTGATAGATGAATTCAATGTCTTTCTACAAGAATTTAAGATGCTCTTTGATCCGTATTTAAACATGCATGAGAATATTTTTCTCCTCCTTCCGCTCTTTGATTTAAATAAAATCTATTGTATTCTCTCCTTACATTTTACATGGAAGAATAATTTGTGGTAGGACATAGTTATGTTGCGCCCACCCTATACTTAAGAAACAAATGGGTTGACCCATCCTGATTTCATTCTTCGAGACCCCATAAATAGAATGAATTAATGACTCTATTTCAACAAGGCAACTCAGGTGTTGGCGTCATCTTCCTTTTCAATGTTCTGCATATATTACAACTTTTTCTATTTCTATTTGAGAATATCCTTGCATATAAAAAATGATGTGTCATATATATATATTTCTATTGCTTATGGGTTTGAACGAAATTTGTGAACCAAAAAACACCTTGCAAATTGGAAGATGCTTTGCATTTGGACCACAAATAATCTATTAAGATATATTAATATGAATACTATTGGAATAAATATAAACAAATTCTCTTTAAATTTGAAGCCTTCTTTGAAGACCCCCAAGTATATTACATAGTTGAGAATAAATGCTCGCTTCTCCATTTGTTTTCCCTTCTCTATACTTACCCATTTTTCCCTTTTGTTCTTCCCCTCTATTATCCCTTTGTGGTTCTATACTTGGTCACATTCCTATGATCACGACTTCTTGCGTTGGTGAATTGGAAGATGATCATCTTCATCTATATATTCACATCATGAGCCCGATCGACCATGGTCCCTTTCAATACTTAGCCAATTATCTTACCATTGGGTCACAGGTTAGTTATATCGAACACTTATGCCCCCTGTTCTGTCATATAGATCTTGCACCCAAAAAAATTTTTGATCTGCAATTTATGCTTTTACTAGTGAGAACTCACCACAGGTTCAAAAATATTGGCATTAATAAACGAATAGTGGATGTTGTTTTGTGAGATACTTACCCCTTTTTCCCTTTTCTTGTTCCCCTCTATTATCCCTTTCTAGTTATATACTTAGTATCCTTTCTATGCTCATGGGTTCCCAGGTTGTCGAACTGAAATATCTTCATCTCCATCTATATCCTCACATCATGAGTCTGACCGATCGTTGTTCCTTTAGATACTTAGCCAACTTTATGGCCGTGTTTTCTGGGATTGGCGCTATTGAACTATGTTGTTGCTTGTTCAATGATATAGACCTTGCACTCAAAACTTTTGTGATCTACAATTTCACCCCAGACACGAACTCACAAGATTCACTCTACTTGGGTTACCAAAAGTTTCAAATCATCTATTGTTTCCTTCCATCATCGTTGCCTTTGCACCCTTCCCAATGCACAATAATTATGGTTTTACTAGTGACAACTCAACACACTAGTATGAAACAAGTGGCATTAACAAGCAAAAAAAATCTAGGACATCTCCTATTAACACACATTAAACCACCATTTACAGTACTCCGAATGACCATCGTTTCTTCCCATACTTGGCCAAATTTTTCCATGTGTTCCATGATATACACATTTCAGCCAAAAATTATGTGATCTACAATTCCACCTCGGGATCCTCCAGCTCACAAGCTTCACTCTACCTGGGTTGACAAAAAGTTTCAAAGAAATTTTTCCTCCCTTCCATCCCTGCCACATTTGTGCCCTTGACAATGCACATTAATTATTTCAGCCTATAGATTGCACTTCCATTTTTCTGTGACCTGCAAACAACACTTGGAACTCCACGACCCTATTCCATACTTGACACTTTTTCAATTTTAGGTTCCCGGACTGATGGGCTCAAAATTGTGTTTCGAATCTTCCGTGAATTGCAAACAATGCCTAGAGTTCTGCGATATATAATGTTTCCTACTAGATTTCCCCATCATGAGCCCGACCATCTATCATTCATTTCAATACTTAGCCTCAAGTTGGTTGTATGTTCATGACATGGTAGATTTTCATGGTTGCACATGCTTCAACTACTTTATATCGAGTCCATCCTAATGTTTCCTTATTCCATACTCAGACACTTTTTCGATTGTAGGTTCCGGGACTGGTGGGCTGAAGATTGTGTTTCCAATGTTTCACGACTTGAAAAAAATATATATTAGCGAAAACGAGTATGGGCTATTGTTTCCCTATTAAATACTTAGAGACTTTTTTTATTGTGGGTTATCGGACTGCTGGGATCAAAATTGTTTTTATAATCTTCTGCGACTTGCAAACAGTACCCAGATTTTTGCGATATACAATTTATCTACTAGAATTCCCCATCATGAGCCTGACCATCTGTCGTTCCTTTCAATACTTAGCCACAAGTTGGTTGTATGTTTATGACACGGTAAATTTCCATGGTTACACATGGTTCAACCACTGTGTATCCATTCTGACATAACGTTTCCCTATTCCATACTTAGACACTTTTTCGATTCTGAGTTCTCAGACTGGTGGGTTCAAGATTGTGTTTCCAATGTTCCACAACTTGCAAATAGTGCCCGAAGTTCCATCATATACACTTTGTCTGCAGGAATGCACCATCATTCTCTCTTTCATTTTATGCATTGTGCGGTCAACACTTCTGAGACACACAATTTGACTCTCGGGCCCTCACCTCTATTGGTTATATCTCGTAATGCTATTTTGAAGCCTGAACGATCGCTTTGGATAATTAGCCATTCCTTAATTGTTGTTCCCTATCCTTTCCACCTTTGTACCTCTTTCTGGATGTGCAATTGATAAGATTTAATGCTAGTAGTTCGTCATGTAGGAACCGTAAATATTTCCATTAATGAACAAAAGGATCGAGGAGATCTCCCACACTTCTACGATATACAAATTGACCACTAGACTCCCACATCATCCCCTCTTCTTTGTTACACATTTTTCACTCAAAATTTATGAGACATACAATTTGACCCTTGGGGTGTCATGTCTCCTGGGGAACCATTGTTATGGAATCTCTTTCGCGAATCCTTGTGTTGGCGGGTTCAAAAAATCTCCAATTCCTAGTCATTGTTTATTGTGTCCTCCACCTTCACACTTCTTTCAAAGTGTGCAATGAACAAGGTTTAATGATAACATCTCATCATGAAACAATTGTACAGACCATTCTTAATAAGAAAAAGACTCGACGCGACAGTCACATTGGCTATTGCTACACAACTTACCAAAATTATGCAGAAAATATCATACCACGTAATGGAATATCTATTACAAATTTCAGTATATTAGCAAACATGAGTCCAGCCTACCGTTTCCCTATTCCATACTTACCCACTTTTTTTATTGTGATTTCCTAGACAGGTGGGATCATGATTACGCTTCCAATGTTCTATGGCCTGCAAACAGTACCCGAAGTTCCGCATTATACATATTGACCTTTGGACTGTCCCATCATGCCCTCTTCCGTGTTGTGCATTTTTCACTCAAAAACTTTCGAGACATACGATTTGACCCTCGGGCCCTCACCCCTCATGGTTATACCTTGTAACCCTATTTTGAAGCCCGACGGACTGCTTTCCATAATTAGCCATTCCTTAAATGTTATTTCCTATCCCTGCGACCTTCGTACTTCTTTCTAAATATTCAATTAGTAATATTTGATGCTAACAACTCATCATGCAGGAATCGTCAACATTGTCATTAATGAGCGAAATGCTCGAGGAGATATCCCATTGATATGCATTAAAACAATATCAACGAAGAGTTATATTATCCCTTCTAATTGTTCATCTCAAATAACATGAAATTTATTTCGTGGTTCATCACATTGGCGTGTTCACAAAATCTCCATACCTTAATTTATCTTCACCATACATGCCAGATTCACAGTTCTAGGTAAGAAATTACTAATATTTAATGCTAACAACACATCATGCAACAATCGTCGATATTCTCATTAATGTGCGAAAGGCTCAAGGAGATTTGCAGAGGGTTATATTATCCCTTCCAACTCTTCATTTCAAACATCGTCTGGAGAAAATGAACATTCTCGTAAGCCTATGGAAGCACCTTGACAACATTTCTATAGAGATCCAATGAATATCTTCAGATGCGAGGACCAGAACTTCCAGTGGTCCAGGGCATACTCTTACTATTCATCCTGTTCCTCCCATAACGAAGTGATTTGGACCTATGGAATTTCTCATGCAGGTTACGTCCCTGAGGTTTTTGATGGTAAGGAGGTGGTCTCTTGGTGCATCGAAAAATATATTTCAAGCCAAATAATTATTCCACTGCACGACCAGTCTCTTGTTTCTTTGTCACCTCATGTCTTCCGAAATATGTTAAGATTGTCAGAGCCGACATTGAACTTCAGAGGACAAGTATGCAAGTAGTTCCTAGAAAAACATGATAACAGGTTGTACCTCTTATCTGAGTTCCTCGAATACTCGATAGTAGTTCCTGAAGATATCACAAAGTTGCGGGTCAATTCCTTTAGAAATCCATTTCAAAAAAAATTCTGGATGTATTTCACAGTCAAGGAATAATTCATTTTTTATTGGGGGAAGATAATTTCCATTGAAATTTGTTCCCAATTGTCACAATTCAAAGAAGATAATAATTTTGATATGTCATCCTACTTGATTTTTGCGATAGCGCATTGCTGCCTGTTTCCAAAAATGTCTCTATCCAAGAATATAAACTATGAATTCGACCTAGTAACGTTATGGTACTAGGCGTTGTGGAGGCACAAGGCCTCCCATTGTTTTTATGAAGTTTTTAATGACTTTGTCTCGGTTTTTAAAGATTTATTGTTAGGAAAGGATGCTCCCCGGATGTCTGGCGAGGAAACCGAGTTTTTGGATAGGAAGGGGACACTTGAACAAAGGGAAAATTACAGTGTAATAATGATGTTTGACTCCAAGGAAAATCATTCTTTCCTTCCATGTCACATCACGAAGAAGATGTTTGTTATAGAAATAACAAGAAAATACAACTATTGGTTGCATTTTTTCCATGGCAAGAGAAAAAAATAGTTCATTCCTTTTCCCTAGAAATTCTGGGACTTCATGTTCAGGACCGTCAACAAGATTGACGAATTCATAGGCCATTTCAACAACTTGAACCTAAGATATGTTGAAAGGCTAAGAGGGTTCGACCCTCATGGGATTTTTCTAGAACATTTACTAGAAGTTGGATTTAACAACTTTTTTATCCATACACACCTGACCAAAGACAAAGACAATGATGACAACACTCTTGTTCATGACGATGGCGATGTAGAGACATTGCAAAGCATAACTGAATTGTACAGAAAATAGGGAAAAGGCTCTGGTGAGAAGAGTGTCTAGTCCTCGACCAACACTCCCAAGGGTACGACATCACAGAGCATTGCCTCAACGACCCACCCCAGTAAGAAAGTAACCTATAAATATTCAAACTAAGGAGGATATAAGAACACTCCCCACAAAAAAATTGATAGTTCTCACAAGCTTCCGGTGATGAAGAAGAGGAAAAAAATTGTAGGGGAACCGAAAGAGCTCGAAACTGAAAGTTAGAACATGCAACTTGAGATTGTTGTGGATGATGTGTTCCACAAAGTTGATGAATCCGCGGATGCGATGCACCATAGTTCCACAATGGAAATAGATGAGACTGACGTTTTTGACGAATATGAATTCTTCATATTCCAGAGCATTGTTTTTGATAACCAATCTAAAAATGTAATTATTGAAAAGAGAGATGTAACAAATAAGAAAGGAAAATATCGTTCACATATTAACCTTAGGAACATAGAGTTGTCCCAAATCTCTCGATTTCACCATGAAACCACATATTCTCTTAATGATTCCATTGGAGGAATTGAAGTAGAGAATGCCACACTGAATGACTGAATCAAGGAATTGGTGGAGGCTTTGATTCCTACCCCATTCTTTTCCAGTCCTTTAGCAAAAATCGGGCCTTCCACCCCTGCAGCCAAGTTAAAAGGATCCTCCAGCTTCCTCGCACCTTATAGAGGATATGTAGAGAAGAATATCAAGAAAAGAATGGAGCTAATTACTAAATCCTGTGAAACATCACAAAATATAGTTTCCTTTCAAACGAGGGCACATGCTTTGCACAAACATTTGCAGGGGAATTTAAAAAACGAACAATGTTTCTGTCTAGAGATGGTGATCCCTTTTGGAGACCATGTGATCAACATATCAGATTTGAAAATATGACAAGAAGATCTCCCCTCCCTAAACCAGATCAAACAATTAAAAGCATGTTGGGAAGAGAAAGTTAAGAACCTACAACTCATTATTGAATCATGTGAACAAGCCATATCAGAGAAAGAAGAATTATTCAGAAACTTGACCGAAATATAGTTAGTCGGAAGTACCAACGAGGTTCAATACCCAAAGTTAATCCTTAACTCCTTTTCCTTAACCATGCAATCCTTCGATGAAAAATTTGATATTTTAAAAGGGTTCTGTTTAGAAATGTTTTACGACATCCTTGAATATGGTCAAGATGATGTGGAGAACTGGCTAGTGGATTATTCAGCAAACAATGAAGAAATTGAATAGGCTCTGCATAACATTTCTATGGATCTAAGGAAATTAGAAAACGATCTTTTCAACATAGAAATCCAGGATGAAATGAATGTGGCCCCCATGAGAAGCTACATTGAAGAATGGATCAAAAGGAGAATAGACAAGCTCATGGACAAAGGGAAGCAACCGGTTGGGACGATTCCCATCGTCGTCGAGGAGAGCAACAAAAAGGCATCAACTTCATAGTAAGTCTATATTGATTTCATCTTGCTTTCTTTATCAATCCATTTATTCCACCTCTTTAAATAGAAATATCTAACGAGAGACTTATAACTTCTAATTTCTTCTTTTATGGTATTCCTCTCTACCGCCATGCACTTCTTCTTTCTTCAGTCCTATTTCTTGTACTTATTTCTTTTATGGTCCCCGAGAGCCCAAATCCCAGTTTATATGACAAACACGTTTAAATTTACATAAATATGTAACAAACATTAATATTTTTTGATAAATTTCAAAGAAACTATTTGGGAACAATTTCGACGGTGCCTTGTGCACTGCTTTCAGAATGCTAAATTAGTTCTCTTTATGCATATCGATCATCTTCTTTTAATTTTATGTGCTCAATCTTTTTTTCTCTTCAACTATGTTGGATGTCAGGAAATTGTGTCTCTTATATTTGAATGCTTAATGTGTCCAAGAACCTTTATTTCAAAAAAAATAAAAAATAAAATTACTATCCTTTTGTATTGCTTCAAGTCATTACGATGGAAATTGTCTAAGTCTAATATTTGAACTATACATGCCCCAAGAAAAAACTTTTACATGAGTGTCACATCTATAAAAAAATGCAGTAGGATTGACATCCTCATTCGCATATTAACCCCTTATTAATATAATATTATGATAAACTAATTCGGGAGGTTCTTCGGGGCTCTGTCCTTACTTCCATAGTGGCATTCTCCCCGGGTCATCTATCAACCTGATGTCTTATGGTTGGCATGTGTCACATTGGCACCAACCATTTTCTGCATGGATACCACATGTACTTCAAGGTGTTTCCCACGTGTCTTGTTTCGGGCTTCTATTTCTCGCTCGGTTCGACCATAGTAATGCATTTATTCCCATTCCAACCTAGCAAGAACTAAACTCAGCACTTATTTCTTTAAAAATATTTTATTTTTATTAGATTAAATATTTATTATATCTTTAGTAAAATTTTATTTATATTTCTATAAAAATAAAAATAAAAATCTATACTTAAAAAGATTAAATATTTATTATTTCTGTAGAAAGACTTAGTTAAAATAAAAAGAACCACATTTTTAAAAAAGTTTAAATTTTTATTATTTCTTTTGAATTCCAAAATAAATTTAAATCCAAAATTATTATATAAAAATTTAAAACAGTCATAACTTAATTATAAATCATTTTAATATAACATTAAATTTTTTTATTTTTAATTTCTTATTTATATTATTATCATTCAACTTAGATGTTATTGAAGTTATATATTATAAATATTATAAATTTTGTAATGGAACTTAAATTTATATTCGATTCGTGATGAATATTCTTCTCATTTTAGCGAGGTATTATTAGAGTTATATACTAACACAACTGCAAAGTCTGCTGGTGAACGCCGACGTTAGGAAAGAAACTCCGCCTAGGAAAAAAATAAAAGAACTCCTGTCGCACGCAGTTAAAACCTCATGCTATAGTAAATAATAAATCATTACAAAAGTTGTTGAGACTCTTACACTCCATTAAAAATAAAAAACGAATGCCATTCAGACTCCAAACTTGGAATGAGGCGGTTCAAATTCCAACCTTTCAATCTTTGGTTTAATCATGTAAACATGACAATAATTTTTTTAACAAATATTAATTATGGTTAATCATCCAAAATTCTGATATTGTCGGGCCAAGTGGTGTGCTGGGCTCGAAACGGTTTGGTAGGCTGGCTCAGGTAGTGGGGTGTTACGGCCCTTGATTTCTTCCCCTTACGAATTCGACTATCTTTCTTCCCCCCTGAGGACCCTTCTTCCATTCCATTTTTAAATAGGTATAGATTGTTAGAATTAATGATTAATTTGGGGTTGGTTGAAGATTTGTAGGAGGCTGTTGAGATATCTTCTCAACCACTCCCTCCAAATATGGAATCAGTTGAATCTGTATCCAACTATATATGTACGTATGTGTGTGTGCAATATATTCAATTATTGTGTGTTATTCTTGTGCATCTCTACTCTCATGGTTTCTGATATTGTATGAGAGCTTGGCTGGGTTTAATCCCTCACGGGAGTACCCAGGAAGATGAAATAGATTGGGATCTAAATTTCTGTACATATGTAAAAGAGTAGATTGTGCTGCCTGTGTGATTAATTAGTGTGCGTGACTATGTGTGAGAATTAATTTTCTATGTGATTGTTGGCTTTAGCCGCGGATGTTATTGCTACATTGCATTTGTTGTTCAGTCATTCGCTGGAAATTTTCGCTGATGTTTGGATGTTGCTGAGCATAAAGGAAGCAGGAAGGAGCCGTAGTGAAAGTCGTGAGAGAGGAAGAGTTGCACTCAATCGCTAGGAGGTGGAAGAGGTCGATATCCAAAGCTCCATGAAAGTAAAGAATGTGAGAGAGAGAGTTTTCGACTCGTCTCCCAGCAATTACAAGATTCTCAGTGCAGCCAGGTGATAGAGAATATGCTAGTATGTGCATTATACCAGTGGAATGGAGCGAAGATTTATTACGACGCACGGGTCACAGAGGTTAACTGGAATCAGCACGAGCCTGAAACGTGTGATTGTACTTTCAAGGTGTGATGGGTAGATGGTCCAGGTAAGGGTGAAATTAGTAGTATTCAAGTTGAACATATTTTTTTACCGACAGAGGGAAGCACTGATGCTAACCCCGAAGTAAGGTTTCTTGCGAGCTTCGTAGAAGGATTTAAAAAGTTTAAAGCTGGAGATATCAGTATCGTGACACCCGGAAGGGTTGATTCTGCCACCGCAAAACAGCTTCTTCAGAGACTCCTGCAATAAAGCGGAGGAAGAGATAAGGTGTGGATTTTGGTTCTTCAAGTCTGGAAGCAAAGATGACTGAAATTGAAGCTGCATGCGCATTTGTTATATATATATATATATATTATGTGAAATTTATTGTGTAAAGAAGAACCAATTATTGAATAATTTTACACAATTTGAAATAGCGGTTCTCGATGTTCTTCGGTGCCAAGAGAATGTATCGCTAATTTGATTGTGAGAATCTGTTATATGTTGTAGATTCTTGTTGTACTTCGTTGCTCCAAGATCGACAATTACATGTTACATTTACCTAGTGAGTTTAAAGTTTTGTGTGTAAGTGTTTATATAAAAATAAGAACTTGTATCTTGATATAAGCTAGCAGCCCCGGTTTTAAGAACAACTATTCTTATTGGAAGTCACCTTGTACACTTGAATGTTGAGGACATTTCGTATCCAAACTGCTCTTCTAGATACTGAAGGATAGCCGAAAGCAAAAATCTGATAGATGAAGGCAAGTTCATAGAATGCATCAATAACTGACATCTTTTATCACGGAAGCCCCGATGAGCCTAGTTGTCAAACTGTCCATTGTACAAGTTCATGAATGATGGTCTGAAGCATTTATGCTTTAAATGAGTTGAATGGTAAGATTGAAGAAGAGGAAGAGAAAGAGCACAGTCCAGAGGCATCAGAGTGGGTGTAGGAGCTGATGAAGACCAGATCAGACAGAGATCTATGTTGTAATTTGAGAATTGTAATATGTGGTTTATTTGTAATGTAATCATTAAGGGAGGGTGTTAGAATTAATGATTAATTTG